>CACRXP010000068.1:573088-609930 GCA_902702965.1 Spirometra erinaceieuropaei
TACTTAGATGCGGTTGTAATAATGATTGTCTGGCGGTATAATCCTATAATATTTCAGACTTAGCAAGATGTCGGCTTTTGAATACACAGCTTTCCAATCTCCTGTAGTAGGCGTACTTGGTAGAAAATGACTGCGTAAGTAACATGCAACTTTTCCATTGGTTTTCGGTGGTCTTGCAAATTCAAATATATTTTAGAGAAACCACGAAAAAATAGTTTTCTTGCAGTCGTTTGCTAGAGAATCTCGTCATCTTCATATTTTATGCTCGAAGAAGGAGTATAATAAGGTCTTGAAAAAGTTTCTTATTATGGGATTTTTTTAAGACTTTGCAATGCCCATTCATATAGCATCTTACCTGTCCGTTTACCACTGCATCTCATGAAATGTACAAAATGTCCACATATATTGTACAATTTCAAGAACTATATGTGATATCTTTTTAAAGACATAGAAAAATATGTGCTTTCCTTTACGTGGAACGCATGCACCTTGTAGACTAAAATAACTAAGCGCTTAGTCTATGACTGATCAGGCTCCAAATTATTTTGCAACTTGAAAACTTTCTTAACACCTAATTATGCTCCTTCTTCGGGTATAAAATATAAAGATGACATGATGCTCCATCAAACGATTGAAGGAAAGCATATTTTTGCTCTTGGTTTCGATAAAAATATATTTGAATTTGCAAGACCATCAAAAATCAATGGGAAAACTGCATGCTACTTGAGCAGTCACTTTTACCAAGTAAGGTTTCCACAGGAGAGTGAAAAGCCGTGTATTCAAAAGTTAACATCTTGCCGAGTCCGAAATATCACAGCATTTTGACGCAAGGTAATCAGTACTACAACCGCGCCTAAGTAATCCTTCCTAATCTGAAACACATTTCAGAATTTCAGCCAACATTTCATGAAATCGGTTACTCAATGTATGCGTGGTCTTCTGTATTAGGTCAAAATTCCTTATTGAGTTAATAAGTTTAAAAATGCAACTGGGAAAAGTCATTGTACTTTAGGGGAAATGTTAAAGATGTGCTGGCCTGAGCTGCGACAGAATGCTATAAACATCCGAGGCAGTGACTATACCACTGGCGAATCCAGTGCCTTGTTCTCGGAAGACGTCGATGCAAGCGCCCCTTCCCCGGCGGTGAATGCCTGCTCCAGTTAGTGCTCGCATGCCGTTTCTGCCATGCGCACTCTGCGTGTTTAGCTTACCGATATCGCTCTCACCCTCCCCCCGCAACCTCCCCACCCGCGCCTCCCCCCGACCTCAGCGGGCCGACCTCGCCATGCGGACGGCGTGGCCGGCGACACTTTTAAACCCTGTCTACGTGTCATATAATTCGTTCTCCGTGTAATTACTTTGGCCAAAAATTATATGTTTGTCAGTTTCATTTTTCAAAGTTAAGATTAGTCGTTGGGACTAAATTGCCAAATCGTCATTGGCTGATCAATTGTACTTTCCCAAATTCTCCTTATTTGCTTCCTTATTCCTTGGTATCTACCAAGCAAGTTGAGCGGAAATACTGTGTACCTCATTTGTTTCCCGCAATGAGATAACGATTAGAAGTAGTGCTGTATGTGAATAAGTGCACAAGGCTACCATATACACTGCCCGAATCCCGTCTTTCGCTGCCTTGATTCTGTGCTCGAAGAATTCAGTCGGGTAGATACAGCCGTACAATTCGTGGCGCCAGTTTTTAATATCCTGAATAAATTTTCTCATCCTCATCTTCAACGAATACAAGACGTTAGGTATACTGAAGCTTACAATGAATTTCCTTTTAAATTTCCTAGATTTTCTGGCAAAAGACTGACACTTTTAAATGTGTTTTGCTTCAAGGCATCTATTGGATTATGCATTGGTTCCTTATCATTTTTTGGTTAGGGATAAACCAATCCACGTGAAAGTCACCTATCCTGCGCTCTTCATTCGGCGGATATCGCCAGTACCGACAGTCGGACTGTTATTAGGTTAGTTGCGGTTATAAGCACCTCGCTAGTGTTGCATGAGACCTTGCGTTAAATTCCAGATTGGTTAAAGTTAGTGCTAGGAGAGTATCAACAAAAGTTCTGGACTCGCTATGCCGATGACACCTCCGTCATCATCAAAACTGTGAACATTAAGCATCTAAAAGAACTACTGAACTCGGTTGACCCGGATATCCAATTCACGATGGAGGCTGGATCAAACGGCCAACTGACCTTCTTTGGCGTGTTTGTGAGCTAATGTACAACTAGACAATTGCAACCAACAGCACTCAGAAAGGCCACCGACCTGAGGCAAATCTCACGCCTCAATAGTAATCATCCCCTGTTAAAAAATGTAGCTGTGTCAGCACTCTATTACAAAGAGTCGAAACACACTGCAGCACGTCAGAAGATAAAATGGCTAAACAACTGTACTTGAGGATCTCTTTGCAGCTGATGATTATCCCAGACATTTTATCAGGAAAAGTAGGCGCCGAGCGCACAAACGACGGCCAAATGAGCAGCAACCCGAAGTCTGGAGGGCTATTCCCTACGTTCAAGGGGTCTCCGAGGGTGTCACTCGACTGTTACAACCCACCAGAGTAGTCACAGCCCATCGACCCCAGGCAGCAATTCAGCACCGTCTGATGCAAACTGAGGACTCGCTGCCATCCGCTGAAACCTCAGTAGTTGTTGTAATGAGGGCGACTGCAACTATGTTGGGGAAACCAGCGGAAATTGCAAACCCGCCTACAAGAGCACAAGTCGGCGACTTGGAGGCTAGACCCAAACTCTCAACTAGCAACGCACGTTGGAGAAGCTGGGCATACTTTTGATCTCCAGGAAGCTATCATCTTAGGCCGCGACAACATAAAAGCAGAACGGCTAACACTCGAGGCATGGTACGCCGATGCCGACTCCATCAACAGGCATCTGGACCTTCCTGCAGCTGACAAAGTCCTACATCATCACAGTCGTAGAACTCAGGACTAAATAACCATACCGAGGTTAAGAAGGCCATAAGGAGTCAGCCCGACGGTGAGTTTACTCGGAGAGGATGAACAAGAACCGCCAGACCGACCACCCGACAGAGCTCCAATCACCCCCTCCCCCCACCAACGAAGCGCTGACTCACAAAGCACATAGATAAATCATCCGCCAACCATCCCCCGGAGGCCGGGGCAGCGAGAGGAGAGGAAACTCGATCATCATGAGGCTGACCAACGCGACATGCCACTTCAGATTCCTGGTCGATTAATTGCACTTTAAGCATTGACAATGGAGAACCGACCAAGCTCTTTGAAGCGTCAGCACCTAAATAAACCCGTTCTGGTGAGCCCATCTTTCTCCTCAAATCATCAACCCCCGTCTCTCAACTTTGTCAAAACTAGGAGAGTTAGGTTTAAGGTTAAATTTATGACACGGGAATGGGTACCCTTTGATTCAAACGTTCTCAGGGCAGATTTATGTGGAATAGTTGTAGAAACGAGTGTCCTGGCGGGATTTAAGAAATCCGACCAAAAACATTGAAAAAATCAAGTTCGCCGAACGCACGTTTTTGATTATCCCCCCTCAGCCCTGTAGAGTTACATGAGTTAGAATAAAGAAGCAAAAGGTACAACATTCAATTAACAGTACTCACTAGGGGTCATGTCGGTTCCGTCAGGGGCTTACAGAGGGTGAGGTGGGGGAGTCTGACGGTGAAGCATGATTAAGTTTCGTCGTTGTAGCGCGACATGGTAGAATGCGGAACGAACATGACTACAAATAAATGCATCACATAATTTGGATACTTACGAATGCAAGGTTGACCGCAAAGTATAACCGCCGACTACGGGAAGATGGTGTGCCTTCATCGAGGAAGTCTCCAATTTCGTTACGTAAACGCTCTGCGGTTTTTCATCTGCCCACAAGTCTGTCGACATTGCAACCCTCCACCCTCCCCCGCCATCAGTCGACGTAAAAAATGCAGAAGACAGTCAAAACGCCGCATGCTAAACACGTTCACATGAATCCTAAAGTCAGCGATCTTTTTAGGGATTAAAAAGCTAGCGGCATCCGCCGCCGAAGAAACAGAGAAAACCGTGGATTTAGGAGGAACCGTTTCCCAGCTCTGATGAAAATAATGGGTTCCGAATGTGGCACAAATTATTGCCTCCTTCTCCCTCCACCAAAAGGCATGCAAGCAATGGAAAGACAGTTATTACGGCAAGGCTTGCAGTGCGAGCATTAAAATCGTCCATGCTGAGTAATTAACTAAGCTTTGACTGATCAGGTTAAGGTGATAGCATACTAACAACACAGGTACTAGCCAAAAGTCCATATACGCGTGTTTCGCCGATATTCTGTCGCTGCGTGACGCAGCTGCAAGGGGTTCGGCTCGTCAGTTGGTCCACCAGCATTCCTGTGTATTTTTTGGTAGATCTAGAAATTGTCGATTTAAATTTCCTCAGAAAGTATCTACGAAGTTGGAGTAGCTCAGTTTATTCAAGGTCTATAGGCTCAGACCGAGAATTTTATGTATGTTAGTATTGTAACACCTTAACCTAAAGTATATTACTAGCTGCCTGTCGGCAGTTACCCGCCGCGGCTAATGGACTTTGGCCCAAATATTCACACTTAAAATTCTCGGTATGAGCATATAGACCTTGAATAAACTGATGTACTCCAACTTCATAGACAATTTCTGGAAAAATTAAAAAGCGACATTGACTGATTAAGAGGAAAAAAAGTCTTCTGCACTGAAACTCACGGAAGATGCACTGATTTATTCGCGTAAAAAAGGGATGAGAAGAGGACACAAGCCGAGGCCAGTTACTGAACAGAAAGACTGATTAGGTAACGCAGTGCATGATGCCAAGCAGTAAAGTATTTTGCATTAATTGCCCTGCCAATCAAGTTCATAAATTCGTCTAAACGTGTGGGGTTAGTTCATGCTACGATTCTCGAGTATCCGGTATACCCTGTATCTGGAAAGCGCGTCTTATGTTAAAAAATAATTCATAGTACAAAGAAGATGAACAAACGATTTCTGGGATAGTAGGTGTATTAGTCTGAGCTTTCGGTCTCGTACAGGAGGCCAGCGTCAGAGACTGTGAGAATGCGACATCAGATGAGCAGTTTCTGTAGTCAAGCCATGAAGGAGGGGTGGGGGATATGAGTGCAGATGGTGGTATTCGCGATAAGCTGAGTCTCACGCTGTCTCACGGCAGCGTGACTGCGTGCATCCTTGGCTGGAAATTGGGTCGCGCCTCTTGGCTGCGGGAACGGAGCACGTGATAGCAGGGGGGGGGGGGTATGTCCATGTGTATGTTGACAGAATTGGTGTCAGACGCCCAGGCCTCCAACAGTTCTCGCCCTGTCATGTTGCTGGCCCGCGCTACTATCCGCGTACTCGCGAAGTTGAATTCGTGGCCTTCCTACAGGTTGTGAGTGGCGACCTGAGACAACGGGTCGCCTCTCCGGACCGCCCGTTTATGTTCCGTTATTCGTGGGCTGAGTCGTCGTCCGGTCTGTCCTGTGTAGTGGCGAGTGCAGTCCTGAAATGGGATTTGATAGACGACACCCGATTCTTCTCCCAAGTCTAGTCGGGCCTTCACTCGCATGATTTTGTTACGAATGGTCGCTGCCGGACGATGAACGATACCCACGCCGAGCTCTCCAGCAATACGTTCTATCGCTTCGGACACGTCCTTTATATACGGTAGAGGGGGCCAGAGTGTTGGTTGCTCTCCTCCGGCTGTTCATCGTGGGTGCGTGCGGAGTCAGCGGCTGACGGAGCTGTTCAGATATCCATTCCTTGCCAGTTTGTCCCGAAGATGCCGTAGTTCTCGTACTTGTCCCTCTGGCTTACTGCAGTGCGTTTTTACCCTTTGGAAGAGTGTCCTAACACGGCTGCGTTTATGCGTCATTGGGTGGTTACTATGGTAGTTGAGAATCTGAGTCCTGTTAATCGCGTTTCTGTACACCGTGGTGCTGAGTTCGCCGTTGGGTGTGCGTGTGACAAAAATGTCAAGAAAAGGCAGCTATTCGGCATGTTCTTCTTCCCTTGTGAAATGAATGTCCAGGAAAATGCCGTTAGGCGGATCTTGAAAGTCGGCCAGTCTCCCCCTTTCAATTATAAAGTACGTGTCATCCACTTACCGGCGCCAAAATGCAGGTTCATAGTGGTCGAAGGTGACTTTTTCCAGCTCCTGCAAGACTAGTTCTGCAACCAGGCTGGATATTGGCGAACCCATCGATGTTCCTTTGATCTGCTAGTATGTTCTGCCATTGAAGGTGAAGGAGGTTTGTTGGCAGAAAGCAAAGAGGTGTAGTAAGTAGTCGATTTTTAGGGTTCTGTTCGTTTCGTCGTAGTTCTCTTCGAGTCGATTGCGCTGAACGTCGCGTGTCAGGTCCGGCGGCATGGATGTAAATAATGAAACCACGTCAAAGGACACCACAATCTGATCAGGTCAGACAACTTTTCCTCGGATGTCGGCCGGGAATTGGGAGGCCGAATTGATGGAGGTCCTCGAGCCTTCTCGGAGGAAGTTAAGTTTTCGGGCCATCCACATGGATAGATTGTAAGTGTGGCTGCCTTTCAAGGCAACGATCAGTCGAAGGGGAACGTTAGGCTTGTCATAATATATAACCTAGATCGAAGCGTCGATTTCCACATCGTGCGTGGTATTTATGCATTAGGTAATAATTTTCACCGACCTGTCATCGTGAAAGAAGACCCAATGAACTCGAAACAGTAAAAGCCGTGTGGAATTTGTAAAAGAAGGACTGCACTTCTTTTTACTAAACACAGTCTGCTAAAGCTGGTATTATCAGTCTAAGACGGGTGTTGAAAGTGGTGGCAGGGATGGCACGCTTTCCATTTTACGGAGTTGGAACTCCCAACAATCCTTTTTCGGGCAATATACTTCAAAACGAAAATGAAATGCCTGACTCCTGCTTGCTATGTTTAACAAAAAGGTCCAAACCCATCCCCCTTGAAAAAGGACAAATTGCAGCCACTGCGTTATCATCATTCATAAGGAGTAATTAACGACCAGTTAAATTCACTGTTTGGTACGATGTGGTAAGGCTCTCAAATAAAGATGAAAACTGCCTGTATATGAGAGGGGAAAATCAGTTCGATATTGACTTGTTTAAAATAAATACAGGCACTGTTAGCATACACGCATTTAAATATTATTGGCTGTCTTTTCACCAAAGTACTATTACTACAGGTGCAGAGAGCTTCCGAATATCCTTTAGGTTCTGCTACACGAACTACTTGCAGCTGTTTTACGTAAATAATAATACTGGGTACACAAAGTGAAGGGCTGACGTTGTAGAGTGCAATACTGCTTAGAAATTAAGTGAAGGAACAGTAATTTAAACGCACAGTATGCTTACATAAATGATAAATATATGAAGATATCATGGCAAAATGAGGACCATTTCGGTTTTGGATAACAACACTGATCTGCCAGGGCAACGAGTTATTTCGTTGATATTTTAACCATTTTGGTTGCAAAAACGGTCTTAAAATACCTCGCTTTAACCTGTAATGTCGTCCACGGGTGCCTTCGTAAGTTTGTAAAGGCTGTTAAGATGACCTTTCAGATCATTGCAAAAAGCCCTCACAGGTTTCATCGAGCAGTGGTATAAACTGTAACGGACAGACTGAAAATTGCAAACGTATGCGTTTTTGGCTGTGTGCTCATACATACCACTCGGTTTTCTGGGGAAGAAGCAAGGCTCATTGTAAGCAAATACAACACTAGGAACTTAAGAATATCATCGGCGTCTCTGATATGCTCGTATGACTGCTTGCAGTTAAGAGGAGGCTACAAGTACCTCCACTGGAGATGTGAAGAAAGGCCAGACCAAGGACAAATGAAAGTATGTCAACTAACTTAAGTCTTAGTTAAACTATACATGGCCGCCATCAATAGGCCGCAGAGCTGACCATATTCTCACAGGAAAATCGATAATTTAAGTAAAGTGATTTTATAGCCGAGTGTTAATAAGCTGCCTCATCGACTTGCGTAAAAACCATCCCTTTCAAACGGCCTTCGCATTGAATCTTCGTTAGTAATGACACTTAAATTACATTTACTAAGGATTTATTGCCAAAGTACAGTAGGCGGGCTAACTCATGAAATGTCAGTAGAAATTCCCAAACGCGTCTTCGTTTCGAAAAGATTATTTAATTAGGGTTGTAAAATTAATCATCGGGCAGAATAATTCTAAAACATTTCAGTTACCTCAGGTTGCTGGCTATCAAACGGATTTTTTCCGGATGTGTGCAAAAACTATACTCTGTAAAAATGACTACTTAAATAGCATGCATTCTCGAAGATTTTCGATGCCCTTAAAAATCCCATCATATTTCATGGAAAACATGCGTAAGAATGTTCATTCTCTTAACAATTCGGCTGAAAAATTCCCTCTTCCAATTTTATAATTGAAGGAAGGGCATAATACGGTTTTAAAAACTTTTCTAATTTCCGAAAACGTCTGAAATCGACCTACTATTACACTTGCATTCAGGATTTCCAGACTACAAGCCGTATACGTTCCGCGTACGGAAAAACATGCATTTCTCTACGGTATTGAGAGGAGGCTACATGGGGTTCATAAAATTAAGTAATGGATTTGAGTCCTATTGTTAACCTTTCAAGCCTGACGTTTTGTGAACAGCCATTTTGCGGTACTAAAATATCGCACAATTGGAAGCCTTTTTACAACCTAATTATACCATTCCTTCGGGTATAAAAATTGAAAGAAGACGTAATTTTCTATCGAAAAAATAAAATAATGAATATTATTACGCATGTTTTCCACGAAATATGACTGCACTTTTAAAGGCATCGAAAATAAACGGGAAAAATTCATGCAACCTAAGTGGTCAGTTTTTGCAGTGTGGATTTTACATGCAGCCGAAAAGACGTTCGTTTGAAAACCGGACGATTAGTTTTAGAATTCTGCATAATTAATCTTTTCGAAACGAAATCGCATTTTGGGATTTCAGTTGACATTTCATGAATTAGCCTGTATTATAAATGTTCTAAAACACGTCGGCATGTTGATCGAGTTAATGTTCTAGAAAATAAATTTATTAGGACTACCACCTAAGATTCAACTTTGTAAAAAGAGTTAAAATGATATTCACCACAGTTCCTTATGTCTCGTAAAATTCAGTTAAAAGCAAACTTCCTTTATTTGAATAGCAGACAACCGTATATATAAGTAATCGTTTTTTACAGATAAGTTCTTGCAAAAAGTCGAAAATAAGTTCATTCGAAAGCCAACAGCTTGAATTAACTGAAATATTTTAGAATTAGTTTGCACAATGTTTAGTTTTACAATCCTGCTTAAATACTCGTTTCGAAACGAAAACGCATTCCGGAATTTCGTTTGACATTTAAGAAATGAGCGCACTTACTGGACATGCTGTATGATCCACATTACTTACAGCATGGGTACTAGCTACAAACTCAGAAACCTGTTTGTAGTATCCATGTGGCTCGATTAAAAGCCGTCACTACTACTGAAAACTGTCAGCATTGAAATGCTAGTGGTGGTCACGGTAGGTCTTGGAGTTGTTCAGCTACATTTAAAAGTTAGCAGGCGTTAAACACGAACACTAATTGTTTCTAGGCAGAATGGTATTACCGACAAAGACGTCCGTCAGTCACTCCCAATCCTGAAATGTGGAAAATCCGAAGCTCGATCCCGAGGCTTATAAGTCGGAAATGGCCATTCCAGTCTGCCCTGTCTTTGTCGGTAATAACATGCTGTCTATATCATGCGCCGCTCTGCGGCTGCTGGTTGGGATCGCGAGAGAGCCCGTAAGGCATAACGCGACAAGCGAGTTGCGTAGAAAGTATCGCTGAGCGCCCCGATTCGATCTCCGTTTCTCTTTGAATACTTTATCTAATCAAGCTCGAACCTTCGATTCCTGATATAAAACAAGTAAATTTTACACAAAAATATGATTTTTTGACAGCGAGAAAGCGAACAAGTCAGGTAAATCGAAATGGGCAAGTACATGGTTACCCTTTTGGAGCAAAACGGTGAGGACATACTTGTGTGAGATTGTAACAGTGGTTATCATATAGCATAATCCTATAAGATTTTGGAGTAGCTGAGATGTTTGTTTCTGAATGCTCTTCATTTCGATCTCCTGTAAAAAAGCACAGTATAAAAATGACAGCTTAAACAGCACGCATTCTTCGCGTTGATTTTCGTTCGTCTTTTAATATTTAATATATTGTATAGAACGCATACACGAAAATATGCTTTCTTTAACTCATTGGCAAAAAATCACTCTGTCTTCAGACTTCCTGCTCACAAAGGTTATATTTAGGTTTTTAAAAACTTTTCTTATTCTCGATAATTCTGAGCCAAATCAGCCGCTGCATTAGCGTTAACCGGTTTCAATTTACAATGTGTATGCTTTCCGCGCATGGAAAATCCTATAATCCTCTATGCCTTTAAGAAGATGTCGTGTAGAGTTCATGAAATACTGCAATAGATGCGGACTTTGATTCATCTTCGTGGAGAGCATCGATAAACTCACAAGTACGATGCTATATGGATTACGATCACACAGCCTTAAAATTAAAAAGTAAGAACATTTTTTAAACCGAAGGGTACCGTTTCGTCGAGAGTAAAATGCGGAGACGATGTGATTTTTACCGAATGCGTAGAATAAAGCACATTGTCATACAGGCATTCCATAAAATATATTTAAATTGAGAAGACCAACGAAAATCAACGCGTAAAATACATGCTTCTTATGTTGCAACTTTTTAGAGAGTGCGATTTTTACCGGAGAAGGAAATGAGGTGTATTTAGAAGCAAACATCCTGGCGAGTCCGAAATAATATGGGATTATGCCGCGTGAAAATTCATATTACAACACCACAAGACTAATCCTTCGTAATCGAAAACGCATTTCACAATGTCGGACAAACATTTCATGAGATCGATCACTCACTGTTACCTGGGATATGACCACAATGCTGGACATTTCATCAAAATTACAACTGCATTAGTGTGGATGAAATTCCACGCTTTCTTTAAAAATAACAAACGCATATGAGGTTTTAATGACCGACACCGAACTTCCCGGAATCTGTTCATGATCTCCTCTAAGAATTCAAGTCGTCCGAAGACGAAGTGGCGAGCATACCTAGCTTTCGACAAATTCTCCTCGGGCAAGTACAGTTATATAGGAATGGGGTAGAAAATAAACATGTCGGCGACAAGGGAAATCGATAAACGTTTTCCATAAAACACGTGCGGGGTGTGGGAATGTGGCGGAGTGGGGGGGAGGGGTAATAGTAGTCATTGTCAGGGGCGGGGTGAGAGCGGAAGTGGGCGGGGGGATTGCACCGTTAGTCGACCTTCGACCACTGTACGCGCGGAGCCTGAACGTGGTTCTTCTGTGCGCATAAGATTGGCTTTCATAACCTAGTGGCGGCCGCTTCCGCTGTCGCTAACAGACGCTGGCCTAGTAGCTTAAGGTAGCTCGATGGGACCTTATAAATCACACGAAAAGCTTCGTTGGGGTCCAGACGATATCCGGAATCGATAATATGCGCGAGAATGTTGCTGCTTATACTCCTTGGTTTCGCCATTTCCCAGCCATGCCGGGAGGTATAACCGTAATTTCTTGGATAAGCGCCGACTCGTGCGACCAACATAACCTGTTCCACAGGAGCAAATGAAGGAATACATGCACATTGAGGTGGTCTGCGGTGGCAACTTATCCTTACCTTCTCCGCGTTAAATAGGGTTAGTAGAGAATGATAATCGAACCCTTGCTGCTGGAAAGGTTTGCGAGACAACTTGATCAAGGCGTCTCCTTAGGAGTTCACCTGCCGCGTCTTCTTGGAAAGAGATATGAGGAACAAACTTTTCTTTTCAACGGTCGGTGTGGCGGGTTTGATCAGTCTTTCGGCAATGTTCTTTGCAATGAACCTGTGAGAATATCCGTTTTCTCAAAGGAACTCCTAGATTTTTCTGAGCTCCTCCTCGATGCTATCTGTTGAGCAAATTTCTCCTGCTCTTTGTGCCAAACATCGGACTATATTTCGCTCTTGTTGAAGGGGTACGAAACTGGTAATGTTCGTGTATTGTCCAGACCAGGTTTTCTTCCGATAAACGCTTCTTCGGGCACTCCCGTCAGATCTCCTGCTTAGAAGAACATCTAAGAAAGGGAGCAAACCTGCCGATTCGATCTTCAGCGAGAATTTGATCGACGAATTTGCCTGATTTGCCGCATCAAAGAGGGTAGCTACGTCGGTTTCTGAAGTGGCAATTGCAAAGATATCGTCAACATAGCGACCGTAATGGTTAAGTTTATAGATCTGATCGCTTAGTTGGAATCTCTCTAATTTGCCCATAAAGACATCGGCTAGGAGAGGTCCAAGGGGTGAGTCCATAGTAACGCCGTCTACTTGTCTTTAGAGTTGGTTGTCGAACAGGACCTGCATTTTTAATTGAGTGTAGCTGACGAAATCTTGTCTTTCGTCGTCTGTCAGGGTGCATAGGACGGCTGTGCGTTGACACACGTGACGCTTAAGTTCTTCTAACTTTACGAGGGTACTTTCGAGTTCATTCTTTTCAGAGTTTCTGTGGAACGAACTGTACGGCTACGCCGCAGCGCTCTCCAGTGGTTTAGATATTCGTTTCTCTCAATGCATTTCCGGATAAAGTTGGCCATAACTTTCGCCTCCACAAGCTTATTATTGAAACGTAGGTACCCATTGAGTGCCCTTAAAATCCCTCAACTCCCCCGCGCACTTCCGCTCTCACCCCGCACCTGACAATGACTACTATTCCGCCCCCCGCCTCCGCCACATTCTCACACCCCGTCTGTGTTTTAAGGAGAACTTTTATCGATTTCTCTTATTGCTGACATATTTTTCTTCTACCATGTTCCCATATAACTGTACTGGCCCGACCAGAATTTTTCGAAAGCTACGTATGCTCGCTACCTCGAATTCAGGTTGTATATATCCAGCATTAGTGGTATTTGATTTGTGTGGTTTACCGGCAGATAGTGGCTTTAATCTACTTGGAAATCACAGTCTCTTGTCTTGCAGTGAATGGGATGCCACCGGTGCGATAACGAACTTTCAGGCGTTTATGTGAATATCACCATGGTCCACTTACTCCTTTTATGGGTCTTATTGAGTACTAAACCCAAACCGTGTGTATAAATATTCCATATAAGGTATGTCCCCCAGCACAGGCTATTCACGGAAAGGCAAGAGGGCCACGATTAAATTTCGTAAGTGCTGACTGATATCTTAAAGGCTCATCATGTTCACATGAGACGTCTTAAAATAACGCAAACCTATATGGTGATTCATAGATGTTTTGGCATATTTTGGATAATGCATGTTAACTCAACTGTCAAAAACTCGACGCGTCGATGGGATTCTAATCCACAACAGCAACGGGGAAGGCCTCAGCATAGTCAACGCTCTAGGCATCTGAGCTACGAGGCCCATCGGGAAGGCGTTAGTTTAAGCGCTTTTGGATCAAGTTACCCGCCCAACCTACTGCTACGTCTGGAATAAATCAAATCTGACACAGTAAGCTGACCTCCCACACTGAGTTTTCAAATGAATCTACCTAGAATCCACCAGATGTCTACCAGGCTCACGTGATTCATAGGTGTTGGGGCAGATTTGGTGTAACGCATATTGACTCGGCGCCACGGGGTAATTATGACTAACAATAATTTTTTTATCTCGTACTTAGGGCCAATTCTAATCGTTGAAAGCATATTTGCATAATGGAAATTTGCACCTCAAACTACCAGAAGTCAAGTGACCTGTAAACCCAGGCCGTAAGTCGTCGGATTTTAAACCTCGGTTAAATAAATTTTGGTTCCAAAGGGGTTCATTCAGCAATGCCTAAATTAACATGCATCTCACATCAAGTATGCATGAGGTAGCAGAATTCCTGTCTCTATGGGAAAATTGCAGAGAGACGGATCAAGCTTTTACAGCCAAAAATTACACCTACCAGAGTGACTACTTTTTTAGATCGACGAGGGTGTTACTTAAGACTGCGATTTGGGAGGGAGTTCCGTTTATAACCCTATACTTGGAACTTAAAACAGACTGTTTAGGTGACAGAAAAGGACTAATCGCGACGGCAGATAGCGGCTTTAACATACTTGGAAATTACCACCTCTTGTCTCTCAGTAATGCGTCTAGCCACTTCCAAAACATCCTGGCTACACAGCATGACATCTGGGAACATCGGCTGCTGTTCAGTTTAGGGTTTCTGGGGGTGGGGGGAAGGCCTGCCGAAACAAATTAGCAGAGGGATGTGGACTTTATGATCTCCATCCTACTGGATGCAATCCTAAATCTGAGTCCGTCTGAAGAGGAAATTCACACAGTACCTGGCTTGTCACGGGGAGGGGGAAGGGGGACGACATCGAGATCTCAGTACTTGTGTTGTTAGCCGCCTTCCTGTTGACCGTTGTTCCCAGTTTACCAACTGTTGCGGCTTTTCCTCCTTCGCCGCAAATTCTAGGGATGGGAAGACCGTGTTTTGCAAATTGCAAAGGAGCATTCTCATGTTCCTTCTGACAGTAACAAACGTGCCGTCGACATAACGGCGCCAAAGCGCGTACATTTTGATGGAAGACGGTCATTTCTGGGGTAGGGAGGATCAGCGCTACCATTAAATCTTGAGAGCGCAGAGTCACCCCATGACCCCTGCAGATCTGCTCTTAAGTTTCTGCGCCAAAAGGTGTACCGGCAGTAATTAGGCAGTCATTTGCATCTAAAGAGACTTGAGATGCTTTGAAACAAAAGAAAAAATGGTGTATTTCCACGAATAATTAATATAAGTACGAATGTGTGAGATCATTTTAGGAAACGTCGATTGTCTCGCTTCAGTCTCAACAGCTGCAGTCAGGGACCGGATTGAATTCAAGGCAAGCAAGAGTTGTCTTCTCAAGACGGAAAATGATCCAATGCAAATTTCTCAGTCTTGTTTGAGTGGGTTGTGGCATATAGTATGGACAAGGTTGGAGTCGATCTTTAAATGGGTGATACAGAACATGCGGTAGATGCGCTAGCCCGTGGAATGTTAACCAAAATTCTGAAATGCGTTTTCAACTTGAAAAGACTACTTAAGCAGGTTTGTAATATTAATTACCACGCAGCGTAATCCCAAGATAATTCAGTAACTTCAAGGTGCTGGCTTTTGAACAAACTTTCTCTGGCTGTCCGCATAAACAACACTCCGTAAAAATTACTACTTCAGTAGCAGTATGAATACTCCTAATTGATTTTTGGTGCCCTCATAAATTCAAGCGCACTCCACAGAAAAAAAAACATGCATAAACATATTCGTTGGCTAACGTTTCTGGTAGAAGTGACCGAATCATCTTGGGACTATGCTGTACGGTGATTAATATGACAACTATACTTAAGTAATCCTTTCTAGTCGAAAAAGCATTTCAGCATTGCCAATAGAAGCGAAGAGACGAGTTGCACACAGGCCCGAAGCAATTATCAGGCGTCAGTTGATGAAACCAAAAGACCCACTGCCACGGCAAGAAACGTCTGGAATCGTTTATTGGATCTGGTGCAGCTATGGACAAAGCAACTACGTTGGAGAAACCGGAAGACAACCCCAAACGCGAATGGCCGAACACGCTGCAGCGGTGCGGAGAAATGATGCCAGTTCTCAAGTTGCGGCTCATTCGACGGGTTCCGCCCACACATTCAAATTTGACGAGTCCGAAATTCTCTCAAGAGGTGCCGACCGCGTGGGCCAGGGGCTGCTTGAGTCATGGTTTACTGGCCCCCAGTCTATTAACAAGCGCAATGATCTTCGCATTCAATACACCGTGCTGAGACTTCGTCTAGGCAGAGTAATTGGCCACGAGGGGAGCGCACAGGTGAACGCTCGTCCCAACAACCGGGTCAGCGCGTCAAATGGTCAAGCAATCATCACACCAACATCCAAAGCACGTGATGAAATTGCAGCAATTAACGACGCGAAAGTCGGCCATCACGCCACGTGCTACGATCCCTGATGAAGGGGAGGGGGCCGTGAATATTCATAGGTATGCGGTAGCATGGCTACTGCATCCTATAAATACTGCAGCCGCAAGTGCATGGACCACCCTTATCTGCTTATGTCTCTGATGATGGATTCGAGCAGGAATCCGAAACGTCAGGCTAATAAAGTTCTTGTCCCGGCTCTCGTGTCTTCTTCAAAAAAGCATTTCAGCATCTCGGTTAACATTTCACGAGTTAGCACATCTACCGTACGCGTCTGCAAATCGTGGCGGTCATGGAAATATTAATGGGATTATACGGGGAAGATGAAGTCAGGGTGAATGCCATTGGCTCACAAAATGATTTTAGGTTGGACCAAGCAAGTCGTGCTGGCTGACTAATCTGTTGCGATTTGGGATCCAGCCATCTGATGGCATCTGCGGTTTGGGCATCTTTTGGATAACACGCAGGACTGTTCCCATTGAAGTGCCCAGGTAGTCGGGTTCTCTTTGAGTCTTTTCATGGACTGTTCTCATGCTTAGTTTAACAGAAAATGATACAAGTGTAACTGTCGTTGTTCGTAAATCTTTCGAGCCGGCAAATTAGAATTACTGTGCATCACAGGGAACCAAATCCTTCCAAGGGAAGTTTTTAAACGATCTATTTGGAGGCAGTGTACGTCCCTCGAACTTGTCTCCAATCTCACAGATGACCTCACTCGCATTGAATGCTAGCCTGCTGTGCTACATCATTTTATAGGAAGCCTCCCAGACTATTTATTCTTCCTGAGGTAAGTGTGATAAGCCTTCAGAGACAATGGAGTTAATCCCTTGTAATGACGGCATTTCATGGGAACATTTGAGGCAACAATAAGTTGTGGGATGCAACAACTAATCGGAGCTAGCCTGTGGACCCTACCATTCGTTTGATGGTGGTATAGGAGGCATTCTGTTTGGGGCGCGATAATTAAGCAATGGACAAAAAGTAATTTTTAAATGATAACAGACTTTGAATAAAGCGCCGCTAGCGAAGGGAGCTTTCAAACAACGGGAACGATGAGTAATAAGAGATGTTTGCAGTCACGGTGAATTCAGGATAATTTTTGGAGTTGTTATTTACTTGGCAATCCTACACCAAATCGTTATCAACTTTGAAACCTTCGCACTACTTTTAGGCTCCGATGGGACAATTCCTCTGTTGAAAACAAATTGGTGTCCAAGGCTTCCTTCCCTGTAATACAGGATTAAATACTCCACCAGAGTTAGTGAGAAGAGAGTGGAATGGCCGGTGTGGGACGCTCTATCCTCGACGGTGTTTTACTGAAAACCCCATGGGTGGTCATTTCCTCTAGCGATTTTCGGAACACTGACAAAAAAACTGTCGGCTGCATTAACTTTCCCTTCAACTCGGGCCAACTAGCCGCTACGGAGGGCATCTCAGTAGATGGGGCAGAACGTCTCGCATGCCTCCTGTGGAGCCGCTGCGGACTACCTCAAAGTCCACTTCATATGAGCCCAATATGGATGAAACAAAACGCAGAATTTTAGACGAGACGGGTATAGCTGTAAGTCACCCTGTCTAGGACTAGGGCACTAAAAGTGAAACAGTTATAAGGCCCTTGCTTCAGGCTAATTGCGGTTACATATGGGCTGAGATTAAAAGGAGGAAGGTAGATTAAATGCGCCCGTGCATCGAGCCAAAATAAAAATAATTTCAGACCAAAGAGGAGAGGAATCTGTATACTGACCCAACCGCGGCTGCAGACATTGGAAGCGGGTGGTATCAAGTAAACTGTTCTACGCAGTTACTGTCGATTGAATCAGAGCTTAACTGGCTTTCCGAATTATTAGAAAGTTATGGTCTGAGCCAGATGGTAGACTTATGATAACGAATGATGTCTCATCCCAGAAGAACGGAGAGATTAATACCCAGGCCTTTGCGCTCAGAAGGCCTGCTGTGGACTAACGCACGCCCACCTGCTTCTCGAGATTACCTTGATTGGGCTAACTGCTCTTCACCTTACTGGCAGTCAGCGTTGAAAGGTTAACACTCCTGATTCTCTTAATTGCCGAGCCAGTTTACCTGTACGTTAGGGCTTGCCTAGTCATCACGTCACATTCTGCCATTTTTCCTTGAAGTAAATGCAGCTTTCGACATGTATCAATAAATTTTCAGCTGACCAATGCATTAGGAGTAGAAGCGCTGTATCTAGATGAAGGTTATAACATCGGGTTGAGTGGTGTGCTGGGGGGAAGGCTATTCAGACAGGTGTCTACAGCGGGGGAGGGGAGGGGGAGTCTGAGATGAGTGTTCACGCATGATAGGAATTCGCAAGCAATTTCAGATATGAGATTTCTTTCTCACTCTAGACGTGCGCTTGCAAAAGGTGTCTGGAATAATGCATTGTGAGATTTTGTGCCATTAGTACGTTTATTAAGGAAATTGCAGTCGGATAGTATTGAATTGGCATCGGAGGCGGGGTAAAATGAATTTGTAAAGAAAAGATGTAGTCACATCAATCTGGCTTCAGCGCCTCTGCTCGTGTATGACGTCAAATGCAGTTGCATAAAACAGCAAAATAAACAGGGCGGAAGCCTGCAGCTGGAGTGAAGGTTTTCGAAAATGCAGATTAAAACTGAGTGCCTAAGTCAAATGAAATTAATGCATAAAAAAGAGGGGAGAACTCGGGCAATACGTGCCGTTTGAAATTTAATTGTAGTATTAACGCTAGGGTCCAATCCATACGAAAATAGTTCTGTGTCAGACCAGCTAAGTTATCTGACCAGTGAGGCTAAGTGCTTACATGCATAAGAAAATTAACCTGTCGGACGGACGGGAATATGGACCACTCGGGTAGTTTTGTCCTAAATTTCAGCGAGTTTAGGGCTAAGGTTTGATTTTGAATTAGCGTTAAGGCTAGAGTGGAGTCACGTGTGGCTCTGGATAAGTCTACATTCGCATGTCTAGGGATTTAGTTCGTAAATATTCCCATTACATGCATCTACAAGACAACTACTTGACCTATGTTACCACTTATTTCTATTCACACACCAGGCTCCAATGAAAAACTAGAGCTTTTTTCAAGCCTGACAGGTGATACAAGACTTTTTCAGCTAACGTCAGCCGTATGTTGAATAAGTAAGAAATTTTCCTAACGATCGTAAGCTTTTCTCGTTAATCTGTTAGGGTAATGATTTGCTTTGGTAATTGCGCCTTTGAATTGCGGGTTAAGGAACAGCGTTAGGGTTTTGAGTAAAACGCTTAGCGAGTGTTGTAAGACTTCGGGTTAGGTTTAGGCAGAAAGCAAAAACCTAATCATACTTTCAGTACCCATGCTAACTCTTATTCCCATAAATTACGTCGTTTATCTTCTCTGCACAGCTCAAACACCGCCGGAATGTCAAAATCTTAATGATGATCCCAACTCTGACCCTACATATATGACTTCTCCTGACCACAACCTCAACTGTGACTTCGAAACTAACCACTATCCCAACATATCCCTACCTAGTGGGTTAAGGAGCAGCGTTAGGGTTTTGATTAAACGCTTAGCGAATGTTGTAAGACTTCGGGTTAGGTTTAGGCAAAAAGCAAAAACCTAATCTAGCGAGAGAGAGCCCTTAAAGCACAACGGAACGAGTGAGTTCCGTATGAACGGTCGGTGAGCGCCCCCTAACACTGTATATTCCCGATCGAAAACCGACAGGGCAACGGGCTCGTGGCCCGGTGAGTAGAGGCGTTGACTTCTAAACCAACAGGTCGCGAGTTCGAGGCTCGGGTGTTCCACATTTCGGGCTTGGGTATGGCTGTCTGACGATGGCTAATAAGCCAGAAATGGCCATTGCAGTCTCCCTTGTCTTTGTTGGTAATATCAGTCTGCCTATATATCATGCGCCGCTGTGCGGCTGCTGGTTGGGCTCGAGAGAGAGCCCTTAAGGCACAACGGAACGAGTGAGTTCCGTATGAACGATCGGTGTGCGCCCCCTAACACCAAAAACCTAATCATACTTTCAGTACCCATGCTAACTCTAATTCCCATAAATTACGTCGTTTATCTTTTCTACACAGCTAAAACACCGCGGGACTGTCAAAATCTTAATGCTGATCCCAACCCTGACCCTAAATATAAGACTTCCCCTGACCCCAACCTCAACTGTGACTTCGAAACTAACCACTATCCCAACAGCTTGGCAAAGTTGAGATATCTGGGTTGATTAATTGAAGGGCCTGTCTTCGTCTTCAACTATCCCAACATATCTCCACCTAGTGTTACTTCTGGAGTCTGGGTATGAGAGTTTGCTAAAGGATTTTTAAACGTGCTGCATACCCTAAAATCGTTCCTACTTTCGCTCCTCTGAGCAATGGGAAATTACACAAATCCTGTTTTAACAAGAAGCTCAATCGCAAACGTGGAATCTGGACAGAAATATTGACAGTAAGTAACTAAATCCCCTTGCTTCCGCTCTTTATGCGAAGCAGAGGCTTTTGCACGGCCGAATGGAAGTTGCTACGCGCTCAAATCCCGGAGGATTCCTGCCCCTCATATCTTAATACTAACCCAAACGCCAACCCAAACCCTCACAGCCCAGGCCTTAGCCCTAACCCTAGAGCTAACCGTAAAAACCGTCGCCCTAATCTTAACCTTACTAAATCTAACCCCTCCCTTATTTTAGGACACGATCATCCGTAATGAGGAGGGGGTCCATGTTCTCGTGCTTTATCTTTTACCAATTAACAGTTCTTAATTTTCGTTGTTTTTTCAAATTTGTCGTTGTCCTGCACTGTACAACGCTGCGAAATAAATTATGTCATTCTTAGGAATTTCGAGTTCCAGGTGTATGCATAAGTTAAGAAGAAGAGTCGAGCACCGGAACACTCTGTTTATTGTCCTGAGCATTCAGACTCGTACAGGAGTCCATCATCAGATGTAGTAGCAGCAACAGAACAAGCGACAGTCTAGGGCAAGTAGACCAATCATCGAACGACGGTGCAAGACTGGAGGTGAATACGCAGGGCCCTGTATGCCGGCGCCAGATCGATAAATAGATTGACCAAGTTCTCATCCGAGTCGCAGTCTTCAAGCAATTCTCGGCCTGTTTTGCTTACGGCGTGAACGACTATTTTGGTGGCTGCGATGTTAAACTCGTGACGCACTTGTGATAATGTGTCGTCTCGTCGCACAGCCAGCTTATGTTCTGGTATGCGCGATCCAAGCATGCCCTCAGCCTGTCCTGGGAAGTTAAAAGGACAATTTTGACACGGAATGCGATACACTACTCCAGATTGCTCTTCAGGCTTTAACCGGTCTTTGATTTTTATGACCCTATTGCGCATGGTGGCTTTGGGGCGGTGTGCAGTTCCAACACTAGCTCCGCAGCAATGCGCCCGGTCGCTTCTGAAACGCCCTTGATGTATGGCAGAGAATGCCATATCGTCGGTGGTGCTGATGTTCGAGTCAATTGCTCAGTTGATTTATCGATCTTGCGCCGACGTACAGAGCCCTGCGTAGTCACCTCCAGCCTTGAGTCGTCGGTCGATGATTGGCCTACACGCCTTATAACTGTTGCTTGTTCTGTTGCTGCTACTGCCTCTGACGATGGACTCCTGTACGAGTCTGAAAGCTCGGGACAATAAACAAAGCGTTTCGGTGCTCGACTCTCCCTCTTCACTTATCGTATTCTCACTTTTAAAATAAAATAACATTCCAGAAAACAGGACGGTGCAATCGAGCACTATTTCGTCACAGAAAATGACCACGAGGTCACCAAAAGAATTACAAAATCGTGAGATGCGCTGTCTAACTTCAAAGGCGTTGTGGTGTCCCCTGCGCAGACCGGGTGATGCCTCATTGGTTGATACCGGTCGTGGGTGATTCAGGTGTTCTCGTTGGGCAGGGTACAGCATCCGCTAGCCCACGTGTGGTATCCATTAGAGTGCCGAAGTGCCCATGAAAAGCTTGAATTCATCCATCAGAACGTATGGGACTCCCACTCTCTTCTAGTTACCCTTGGATGCAGGTGAAAGTCGATCGAATAACGGATGGTGGCACACAGCCACGTAGGCCAGAGGAAAGTTCCCTCGTCGATTCACTGAGTGGAAATTTTATACTCTCGTCCGATAGCACTCTTGTGCTTAAAGGAGGGGCTTTTTCGGACTTCCGCATGTATGCAATTATGCAAATATCAGGGATTTTGGCATGCTCATTTCTGTGGTCTTGCGTCCTCAGGGTTTTTATTACTGCAAGCAACGCGGGCAGCTGAATGTATGCATATTTTATAAACCTCGGGAATCCTTGGTAGGAGAACATGCATGGAATTGCAAATCTGCGGCGTCAGGTTACAGGCAGCAGGGCTGAACTCATGGGACGGTTGACGAGGAGAATCGTGCTCAGTCGTTCTGATTGGATAGATTTAAAGTACGCGGCGCACTTGCCTCGATGGATCCTTCACAGGCGAGTGCGTTCCTGTGCTTCAAGTGCTCAGAAGCCCGTCATCGCAAATTCTCACACACTTAAAAGAATGAAAAAAAAAACAATTGAACGCGTGCACAACAAAGGCATGTTTTAGTGACTGAGGCAGTATGACACGTCCGCAAACGGTAATTATCCGTTGCAAGATCGGGCGAGATCGGGAGTCTACATGAGAATTTCAGAGTAAATCTTTTTCGACGAACCTTCTCTAGGATGTAACTCGAATTCTGTTCCATTATCTCGTAGGCTAAGTGGTGTCTTCGAGACTGATCAGAATTATCGTGCTTATCTGAATAAAAGTGCCCTAACAAGATCCTATTTCGTAGCCGTATCTGTTAGGGGTTAGGGATCCGGGGTTAGGGTTGGGAGTTAAGGGTTGCGAGTTGGGGTTTGGGGTTAGGCGTTCGGGGTTAGAGTTAGAGTTTAGGCTGGGGTTTGTCTAGTGCAGCTACGGCTACGAAATAAGATTCGACTAAAATCCTTCACAGGCCTGTGACTGCGGTGGCGTAATCCAACTGGAGGGCAGCAGAGTGAAGGCCTAGGGTGGGGTTAGGGTCAAGATTATGACAAGGGATAAGTTCTATATTAGGATTATTGTTGGGGTTAGGACATAGGAAGGTAACGATTGTGTGTATGATTTCCAAGTAAATGGCAACTCCAAAATATATCCTAAAATTCACTGTGACTGAAAACATCACATATAATTCGCCGCTCCCGTTGTTTGAAATCTCCCTCCCCTCTTGACTACATGCAAATTTGTCAGTGGCGCTTTATTCAAAGTCCGTTATCATTCGAAAATTACTTTTTTGTCCATTCCATAAGTATCGCGCTCACTTTCTTTGACAAATGACAGCGTTCGATAAGACTTTCGGCCGAAATATATCCTTTTTCTGTCTCTTCATGCTCTCCGCCCTGTGTATTGTCCCACCCGTAACCCCCCCCTCCCCCATACCACCGTTCAAAGTACGACACGGACCGCAGGCTAGCTCAGATTAATTGTTGCATCCTACAACCTCCTGTAGTCGCAAATTTTCCAATGAAAGGCCGTTATTACAAGGGATTAACTCCATTGTCTCTGAAGGCCTCTCACACTTACCTCAGGAAGAACGAATAGTCTCGGGGGTGTCCTATCAAATGATGTTGCACAGCACGCTAGCATCCAATAAAAGTGAGGTAATCTGTGAGATTGGAGACAAGTTCGAGTGACGTACACTGCCTCCAACTTAATCGTTTAAAATTTGTCCCTTGGAAGGATTTTGTTCTCCGTCATGTGAAGTCCCTCCAATTCGTCGGCTCGAGAGATTTACGAACAACTAAATTTACACTTGTATCATTTTTTTGTTAAACTAAGCATAGAAAATGTCCATGAAAAGACTCAAAAAGAGCCCGACTACCCGGACACTTCTATGGAAACAGTCCTGCATGTTATCCAGAAGATGCTCAAACCGCAGATGCCACCAGATGGCTGGATCCCTAATCTCAAATGATTCGTCAGCCAGCACGACTTGCTTGGTCCAACCTAAAATCATTTTGTGTGCCAATGGCATTCACCCTGACCTCATCTTCCCGTATAATCCCATTAATATTTCCATGATCGCCACAAATTGCAGACACGTACAGTAGATGTGCTAACTCGTGAAATGTTAGCCGAGATGCTGAAATGCGTTTTCGACTCGATAAGATTACTTAAGTATGATTGTTATATTAATCACCGTGCTGCAAATTCTCAAGCTAATTCAGGTACTTTTACCAAATACGCAAGAGAATGAATATGTTTAGGCATATTTTTTCTGTGGAATGCGCTTGAATTTATGAGAGCACCAAAAAATCAATTAGGAGAATTCATACTGCCACTGAAGTAGTCATATTTACAGGGTGTTGTTTATGCAGACGGCCGGAAAGAAGTTTGTTCAAAAGCCAGCACCTTGAAGTAAGGGAGTTATCTTGAAATGACGCTGCGCGGTAATTAGCATTACAAACCAGTTTAAGTCGTTTTTCTCGAGTTGAAAACGCATTTCATAATTTTGGTTAACATTTCGCGGGCTGGTGCATCTACCGTACGTTCTGCATCATTCTTTTAAAGATCGACCCTGCTCTTGTCCATACTATATGTAACCGGCCACTCAAACAAGACTGAGTAGTGTGCATTGGATCATTTTCAGTCTTGAGAAGACAAATCATGCTTGCCGTGAATTCATTCCAGCGGTTCCTGACCGCCGCTTTTTAGACTGACGCAAGACAATCGACGTTTCCTAAAATGATCTCACACTGATGTACTGATATTAATAATTCGTGAAAATACACCGTTTTTAATTTTGTTCGTATGCATCTAAAGACTCCCTGGATTCAAATGACTGCCTAATTACTGCCGGTACACCTTTTGGCGTAGAAAATTAAGAACAGATCTGCAGGGGTCATGAGGTGATTCTGAGCTCTCAAGATTTAATGGTAGCGCTGATCCTCCCTACCCCAGAAATGACCGTCTTCCATCAAAATGTACACGTTTTGGCGCCGTTATGTGGACGGCACGTTTGTTACTGTCAGAAGGAACATGAAAATGCTCCTTTGCAATTTGAAAAACACGGTCTTCCCATCCTTAGAGTTTGCGGCGAAGGAGGAAACGCCGCAACAGTTGGTAAACTTGGAACAACGGTCAACAGGAAGGCGACTAACATGGCACAAGTACTGAGCTCTCGATGTCGTCCGCCTTCCTCCCCCGCGTGACAAGCCAGGGACTGTGTGAATTTCCTCTTCAGACGGACTCAGATCTAGCGTCGCATCCAGGAAGACGGAGATCATAAAGTCCACATCCCCTCTGCTACTTTGTTTTGGCAGGCCTTCCCCTCCCCTCCCCTCCCCTCCCCCCTTCCCAGAAACCCTAAACTGAACAGCAGCCGATGTTCCGAGATGTCATGCTGTGTAGCTAGGATGTTTTGGAAGTGGCTAGACGCATTACTGAGAGACAAGTGGCGATAATTTCCAAGTATGTTAAAGCCGCTATCGGCCGTCGCGATTAATCCTTTTCTGTCACCTAAACAGTCTGTTTTAAGTTCCGAGTATAGGGTTATAAACGGAACTCCCTCCCCAAATCGCCGTCTTACGTAACACCCTCGTCGATCTAAAAATATAGTCAATCTGGTAGGTGTACTTTTTGCGTTTTAAAAGCCTGCTTTGCTCCTTTGCAATTTTTCCATAGAGACAGGAATTTTTCTACCTCATGCATACTTGATGTGAGCTGCATGTTAATCTAGGCATTGCTGAATGAACCCCTTTGAAACCGAAGTTTATTTAACTGAGGTTTAAAGTCCCACGACTTACGGCCTGGGTTTACAGGTCACTTGACTCCTGGTAGTTTGAGGTGCAGATTTTCATAATGCGTATGTGCTTTCAACGATTAGAATTAGCTCTAAGTACAAGATAAACTAATTATTATTAGTCATAATCACCCCGAGGCGCCGAGTCAATATGAATTACACCAAATCTGCCTAAACATCTACGAATCACGTGAGCCTGGTAGTTAGCTGGTGGATTCTAGGTAGATTCCTCCGGAAACTCTGCGTGGGAGGTCAGCTTACTGTTTCAGATTTGGTTTATTCCAGACGTAACAGTTGGTTAGGCGCGTAACTTGACCCAAAAGCGCTTAAACTAACGCCTTCCCGATGGGCCTCGTAGCTCAGGTGCCTAGGGCGTTGACTATACTGAGGCCTTCCCCTTGCTGTTGTGGATTCGAATCCCATCGACGCGCCGAGGTTTTGACAGTCGGGTTAACATGTATTATCCAAAATATGCCAAAACATCTATGAATCGCCATATTAGTTTGCATTATTTTAAGACTTCTAATGTGAACATGATGAGCCTTTAAGATATCAGTCAGCACTTACGAATTTTAATCGTGGCCCACTTGCCTTTCCGTGAATAGCCTATGCTGGGTTACATAAATTATATGGAATATTTATACACACGGTTTGGGTTCAGTACTCACTAAGACCCAAAAAAGGAGTAAGTGGACACTGGTGATATTGACATAAACGCCTGACAGGTCGTAATCGCACCGGTGGCATCCTATTCACTGCGTTTTATGTCAGTCACATCGTTTGCCTTTGAAATAAGATTAGAATAGCGTAAGTGCTTCAGATCTTCCTTCCCCCCTCCCGAAATACGATTCCTGACATCAAAAAGGTCTACAAACACAAACGTTAACGCCTAAAATTTTGGGTTTAAAAGCTTTTTTTAAAGATTTATTTAGTTCAAAAGACAAGAAATGCATTGGCATGTTTTAAAATTAGAATAATGTCGTAAAGGCTGGAAGGCTGTACCAGCCGGCGTAGAGATTCGGCAAAAAGTGCCGAAAACACACGTGAGAGCTGACGTCTCATGGTTATTGTTTTCCTTCACAGAATTTTTCTTAGTCCGATCGTAGATTTATTGAGGCATATTGATGAACAGTAGGTACACCTTAAACAATAGAAGCGAAGAGCCGAGTCCCAGGAAGTAGTCTTGAAGAAGAAGACACGATCGCCGCGACAAGAACTTTATTAGCCTGACGTTTCGGATTCCTACTCGAATCCATCATCAGAGACAAGAGAGCAGAAACGGGTGGTTGTTGCACAAGGGGCTGCGGTATTTATAGGATGCAGTAGCCATGCTACCGCATACCTATGAACGTTCACGGCTCCCCCCCCCCTTCATCCCGGATTGTCACACTTGGTGTGATCATTGTTTGATGGCCGATATTCGAGTCGATAATTGCTGCAATTTCATCACGTGCGTTGGATGTTGGCGTGATGATTGCTCGACCATCTGAGGCGTTGACCCGGGTGTTGGGAAGAGCGTTTACCAGTGCGCTCCCCGCGTGGCCCCCCGTTTCTGCTCTCCTGTCTCTGATGATGGATTCGCGTAGGAATCCGAAACGTCAGGCTAATAAAGCTCTTGTCTCTGCGATCGTGTCTCCTTCTTCAACACCTTAAACAATCAAATATGTGTATGTAGCGATTGCCTAGAACTTATCATAAAAAATAAGACTAAGGTTTCTGGATTTCAGAGAGTTGGTCCCGAGTGGTGACAGCCTCCATAGTACTGATTACCGTTAAACATGAAAGAGCCCGCTACTTTTGGGTAAGCAAAGGATTGATTTTGATATAGGAGACAATTTAATTAGTAAGAAATACGCTCCCATTAGCAGCCGAGGAGGGCAACATTTTTAGATAAAAACAAGCTATATGTCGCGAGATTCATAAGTTTTTGTATCTACATGGCTGTTTGTAAGTAAAACCGTCTGATATACTGGATTAAATTCACCGAACGATTTTATTTATTCCCTATTAATTTTATTTGTTGTGCTTTTTATTGAAAATAAATGAAGTCTCACTATTACGATATAGCGGTAGCAGCGGCTGGCAAGGCATTTTCGATTGTCGAGTAGAGTTTTTGTAACTTGCCATGCAGTAGTACACCAGAGTCGTGCCAAAGCCTGTTGAAATTTTCAACAACGTATCGGTCGTGCTTCCGGCGAGCGTATGGTATGAGACTACTGGGGTAGACTGGAGTTAACTACAGCTCTAAAGCCAATCGTGCCCATGTCTGTGATGGGTAGCCCTGGCCGTTAGCCTGCAAGCATTTTAAGAAAACTCAAACGTAGCCGCAACTTTACCCCTAGCCTCAACCGCATATCAAAAACATAACCGAGGCCTGACAACCCCAGCCCTTGGAACAACCCAAGTCCTAGTGCTAACCCTAACTTCAAGCATACCACTGACCCCAACCTTGAGCTCAATGCGGGCAACTTTGTGAACCACGGAATAAAATTACTGACAAGGACAAGGGAGAAAAGAATGGCCATTTCTGGTTTATTAGACGTCGTCATTCAGCCATTACCATCCTCGAAATGTGCAATCCCTGGGGCTCGATCACGCAACCTGCTGGCTAAAAGTCCAACGCGGGCCACGGGTTTCTTGCCCTACCGGTTGCAAGAGCTTGTACACAATGGACGCTCACCTATCGCGCTAAGGAACTCACTCGCCCATTTGGGCTGTGAGGCCACACCGCACCTGCCTAAGATATGAAAGTAGATTTTTAAACGACCACCCAAGGGGGTTACGTATCCTATCCTTACCGTTTTTTTCGTGTAAAACCGTTTAAAAATGGGTTTTTATTTAAAAAAAACATTTTCTCTGGAAATTGGTATTGTTTTCGTTAACGAGTCAGGAGCAGCATTCAGTCCTCCTATCGGACGCATCTTCTGTAAACAAATAATGCTTGAAAGGTTTTATGTTCTCTTTCTTGAGTAATTTGTGAACAGAGTTTTGTTAAGTCATAAACAGTCATGCAGTTTCTCGTCCATGTGTGCTAAAACTCTTCTTACCGAAGTTTAACACCCGTTCTCTCATCATTTCGTCGGACGGTTCTCCTGATCGCGGCGTAGTGGATTATTTTTCAGGATAAGAATAGGTTGCGAAACTTCACCGGGTTCAGCATGTATAGGTAACTGTTATATTTGCTTCAGAAGGCCGTCTTTTTTAATCTAGAGCTACAGGAAGTCTCCTTTTGTATGGTATCCCACACTTTGATATAACTTTATGCATCCAGTTGTTTCAGCATGACTCTTTGGTGAGAAATGGTTTGGCATGATTTTCTCGATCTCCCTGCCGTAACCTCTTTGCCTTACCTTGATCTCCTAGTTACTCCAATGTGCTTTCATCGCCTTTAATTGTCGATTCCGTACGACGTGACTAACTTATTCCTTCCGGAAGAGTAAGTAAATCGTTTTGTGCCATGTCGGTACTCACCATACTATGCGTGCCGCAAGGATCGCCGGTCGCCTTTTGGTTTACTTTGCCTCGGCTAGAACAAAAACACTCTGCATTCTCGATATCGCTGAACGGGATTCCTTTGTCGAGTGCCTGACTTATTTATTTCTCTAGGAAAATTTGTGCATATTCCCTCTCGTAGACAATAAGAGAGTTAAATTTAGTCGACAGGTGGGACTGCACAATCTACGATTGCTGAAAAAGCATAAGCTATGTTGGGGACGAGCGGCTGAAATGAGAGGTTTGCTTTCACCGTCTTCTATGATGTTTAAGTAGTAAGAAATGGGAACACTGCACCAGCGGGGCCACCCCTCCCGGCGGTTTATTGGGAGGATTTTGGAACAAAGTTTGCCTGAACAGGGGTTTCATTCTGGGTCTGGGATAAGGAAAGGTATGGATATGGACAAGTTTGAACCACGTCAGCCACTTTGATTCCTCACATTCGAACTGATTCCCGTAATGTTGACAGGGGGACAAACGAAAGAATGAAAGGCTTCTCACTGACATGGATGCAATGTGTGAACTGCTGTCAAAACCGGCAAAAAGTCAGACCTGAGGGGATTTCAAGGGCAAAACGATTGAAACCCTATGTGAAAACGCAAGCAGCATGTAGCAGTATCGAACCCCAGGTGTTCCAAACTTCGAGTTTGTGTTGAACTGGCTGTTGTCGGCTAACAAGCCAGAAATGGCCACTACAATGTCCCTTGTCTTTGTTGGTAATGTCATTCTGTCCATATATAAACCTCAACTGGTTCTTCCTAAAGAAGTTTCTCTTGGTCGTATAAATATATAAGGTCATTATTAAGAGATCATAACATTATTACGTAGAAGGTGGTGCGGATTCGTTAGTAAATAACACGAGCGTCTAGGTTTTCATCGAGAATTCTTTGAAAAAACTTGTGTAACTCGAGTTCAGCGAAAGCCATAAATTATCTACCGTGCTTTTCAGTAGATTTTCTTTTTTTGTAATTCTGACCGTAGGTTTTAGGCACGAAAAATTTTGGACTTAGCTCGCACGCCCCTCTAGTTGTAAAGCACACCTTCTTCAACTTCGGTTTGTGAAGCAAGGAAAAGTTTTGGTTTTCAGGCAGTTTTTAATCAGAACCCTTTTCGTAACATCTGAAAGACTCGCTGCGTGCGCTGACATTCATTTATTAATTAACGTCGCTTTACAGTTGCTATTGACTGCAATATTTAAAACAGCCCAGGTCTGGAGGTCTCAGGTTTCCGCAATTTCGCCTTCAAAAACAACCGGAGAGCCAGAAAAACAGTAGCATTGGCCTGTGACTCACTTCGGCTTCTTAGTCCATTAAGTTAGGTTCCCTAAAGATGCCTTTTTCTGCTGGCGTTCTGTACCGGAGTACATGTATGAAGGAATAACAGACATAGTTAAGTCAAACCAATTGTCAGATCGCCAGACAATAGTAGACACCGGTTTCTGCGAGCCTGTTGATTTCAACTCGTGGGAATAAAATACTAGCAGAAAAACAGTCATTCCTGCTGAGTCAGCTGTCGGCAGAAATATCGGCAAAATTGCTGGTTTCATGTACGCATTCGTGCACGTGGTTTATCTTGGCAAACTAATATCCCCAGTTAGCAGACTCACCTTTAACTGAAAAAGCGGTAAGTATAGGTTGTGTAACCCCAATAGGTTTGGCAAGTATAGGTCTTAGAAGGTCTTGTTTTGTTTATTAATCCATAGCTACAGGAAGTGTTTCTTTGCGTGCTATCTAAATTTGATATAACCGCATACGTTAAGTTGTTTCACTATGACTTTTTAGTGATAAATTATTTGGCATGATTTCCTCGATCTCCCTCTCCGTAACCCCTTTGCCTTACCTTGATCTCCTAGTTACTTCAATGTGCTTACATCGCCTCTTATTGTCGATTCCGTACGACGTGACTAACTTATTTCTTCCGAAAGATTAGTTGAACCCTATTGTGCCATGTCAGCACTCACCATCCTGTGCGTGCTGCAAGAATCGTCGGCTGCGTTTTGGCCTACTTTACCTCGGTTAAAACATAAACGCTCTGATTCCTCCACATCTCTGAACGAAATTCTTCTGTCGAGCGCTTGACTTAATTATTTCTTTAAAAATATTTGTGCATAGTCCCTCTGGTAGACAATAAGACAATTAAATTTAGTCGAGAGGTGGGGTCACGCAACCTACCGTTGCCGTTTTCACTTTTTTAAAATTTCTGCTTCTGGCATCGACCGGTTGGATTAGCTGTAATGCGTGCTTGAAATGTTGTGGAAAATACCGGCAGACTTTGGAACAACTCTAGTGCACAACTGCAAAGCTGGCCATAAAAAATTTATCGGCAATCGACAATACATTCACATTAGCTGCTACTCTCATGTAATAATAATAAAACCTTAGTTACCTGCAGTAAAGAACAGCAATAAAAAAATGATGAACATCGGTCAGTGAATCAAATCCACTACATCGAATGATTATGCACACAAACATGTAAAGCCAACCAACCCGATATACAGAGACTGCGAATTATGGAAAGAAGTTCACCAAAATAGACACACAAACGCCAAGGGCCAATTATGGCATCCAAATATACATTAAACAGAGCTCAGCTGAGCATGTACTGAATCCACGTATATTTTGCATTCGCGTCAATCACCGTGTGCTCCATTACAGAATCGGCATCACGCTAACTGTATGATTCGGCTTTATATTTTTTTGGTAGGTGTCGATTTTGTTTGCCTATCTGCTTCCCTTCATGGCCTCTTTCTAATCGACACCTCTAAACTTCACGGCGCTTATCATTGAAATATCGAAAAAAATCCTGCTCTCCAAAGCTTTATAGTGTATTGCCCTGTGAGTAGGCTTGCGACAAACCAAAAGGGTTGTGTTTAGGTATGCTGATAAAGAAGAAAATGACCCCACATATCCTGCGGGTATCTTAACAATCTCAAGTGGAAAATAACAAATTCGGACACTGAAACTGGACTAGCAACCAACCACGTTTCTAGTAATACAGATGGAATTCGCCATGCACAGCCATAAATGATGTTAGACTTTAGGCTGTGCACACACAACAAGGGGTCGTGCGGCAGTTTTAAGGTGGAATGGCGAAGAGACTAGTGGTTGAGAAGCCACAGTACCGTCCTGTAGAAACGCCCGTGCCTTATCTCGAATGCGATTCACACTCGACCAGATACAGTAGGTGGGCTAACTCATGAAATGTCAACCGAAATTCTGAAATGCGTTTTCGTTTCGAAAAAATTAATTAAGTAGGGTTGCAAAACTAGTCAGCCTTCAACAAAACTTTATAATATTTCAGTTACCTCAGGATGTCGGCTTTCGAAAGAACTTCCTTTCGGCTGCATGCAAAAACCACACCCTGTAAAAATGTCTACCAAGTGGCATCCAAATTGGTTATTGATTTTCGGTGCCCCTAAAAGTCCAATTATATTCCATGGAAAACAGACACAGAAATATTCATTCTTTTGTTCGTTCAATAGACAATCACGTCTTCTTCCAATCTTATTCTCAGAGGAGTAATATAATTTGGTTTTCAAAAACGTTTCCAAATCACGAATAATTTTGAACCCGCTCCACCGTTACGCTTTGATTCAGAGTTTCCCAATTACAAGCCGTATATTTTCCGCGTACGGAAAACTATGCATCTTCCTACGGTCATAAAGGAGGCCCATATAGGGTTCATTAAATTTAGAGGTGAATTAGGTCCATATTGTTAACTTTACAAGCGACATTGGTAAATGCAGAGATATGACGATTTACGAACAACCATTTCGCGGTATTTAAAAGTCTCACGATTAGAAACTCTTTTGAAACCGATTTATGCTCCTCCTTAGATTATAATATTTGAATAAGACGTAATTTTCTACCGAATGAGGGAAAGAATGAATATTTTTATCCATATTTTCCATAAAATAGAATTGGACATCTAGGGACATCGAAAATCAATAAGAAATTTGCATGCTAAATATGCAGTCATTTTTTGCAGAGTGTATTTTTTGCATGCAGCCAGAAGAAAGTTCGTTTGAAAGCCGCCATCCTGAGGCAACTAAAATATTATAGAATTATTTTGCAGGCTGTCTAGTTTTACAACCCTACTTAATTAATTTTTTCGAAACGGAAACGCTTTTCGGAATTTCGGTTGACATTTCATGAGTTAGCCCACCTACTGTAGGCCTGCGGGGTCGTACATTTAAGTCTTTGATCCGCCTTAAATATCGGCTGAAGTCAATCCTATTCCGGCTGGTAAACACGTGTTGGGCCACCCAGACTTACAGACTGGTGGATATCGTGGCGGCCAGCGGCTAGGTCCCATTCGGTGAAGGACCACTGACTTGGGCATCTAGACTCCGACTAACAGAAGGCCTGCTTCATGTAGGACCACGCTTCACATCTTCCTGTATATGAGTAGTGCCTCTCAACCGATGACTGACAGGCTACCAGGCTAAATGCAGGACTGCGTCTCAACCTCCTGAGCTTTAAGGATTGTCTGCGTCGGCTATGCCCTGGCCCTCGCAACCTGGTGTGCGCTGACTGTTCATTGGCGCCTGGGTCCCTGCCGGTAGATGTGCCTGCGCCCCAGATGGGTATACAGGCAGTGCGCATGGTTGCTCAGTGACCCGTCTCTCTTTCTAATCCGCTTATGTTGCTGTTGGTTAAGATCCTGGTCAAGTGTTTGTTGTGGGCCAGAGGGTGTGGTGGTACGCCTAGGTGCGAGTCCGGCCATGCCATCCGCCTGCGCCCTCTCCTGCCTCCGGTCTCCTTGACTTTGTCTTGACACCGTGCCTAGTGAGGTAGATGCTGTGCAAGTATACCGTCACTATTAACTAATACATGCGTAAGTCGCTGTGCCTGCTCTCATCTTACCATGGAGCACACGGTGGACATCGCCGACAACGACGGTTGAACTGCCACTTCCTGTGTTTTGAAAGTCCGACTGAATTTCCATCTGTGCTCATACCTAGAATGCCATGTTCCCTAATTCCGCAGACACAATTGGGGCCCTAGAGCCAACTCAGAGGATAAAAATGCACACAAAATGCGCTCCTTTGAACCTAGACACCGAAAATCCGGCGAACAAGGCGTGGAGGATGTAGGAGGTGATGTTAGCTTTCACATCCTCCAGTGCACTTCAGGATTCTGACCTGTAGAGAGCCTGCTCCATACAGGACTGGTCCTTCAACATCAGCGTCGTCGTTACCTCCTAATTCACTTTCTTTTCACGGAAAAGTCCTCACTCCAGGGCAGAATGAAGAAGGAAACAGGATGTAATGACATTGTCAGTTTTCAAGACCTCTTGTCCAACAGCCAGCGACATTACTTTAGATGCGCACCGTTGGTCATGCTGTGAGAATGGAGTCCAGAAGAAGGTCAGTGAGATATTTTATAAATTTCCTTGCCTGTCAGTGAGGTGGACAGGTGGCAGGAAGTGAAGGAGTACTGTTTGAAAACCAGAGCAGAACAAGTCAAGCGTGGTAACTAGAAAAAAAATAACACAGTACTTTATATCACTCCGTCATACTGTCTTGTGGTTGGGAGGGAGAGGGAAAAAAGTGATCGGCTACACAACACTGGCCTGATACCAGAGCAGCACTAGGTTCATCGCGTGGTTAGACTGTAGACGGAGCTCCGGTTTCCTGCCAGATTATTGTGGCCACCGTAGGAAGCCGCGATTTCCCGCGCCAGAGAGTAACCTTGAAGAAACTGTCATCCTCGCAGTTCAAGTTATGGGCATAATGTGTTCACTGCAATCGCCAACCCCATAGGCTCGGTTAGCAGAAGAAGAAGACACGGGCAGCGCTCGTCCAGCCAACTTGGCGATCGTTAAGTGTGTCCGAGCACGTGCCCATTAAGTTAACGTCCGAGAGCAAAAAAAGTAGACCACCTAGGTAGAAGAGAAGGGCAGGACGACTCCTGTGTCCAACAGCGCATTCAATCAGCATCGGGCGAAGACTAAAACTCGTAATCCATTGCACACTTAGTCTCACGTCCGACCACAAGTAGTCTTCGACTATGCTCTCGATTAGGCCTTTAAACACCTGGCAAAAGGGTGGTAGTTCGATGTGTCATTTTCTGACGTATCTTTTAACTGCCGAGCATTCGTCAAATGGCAGCAAAACGTCTGTGTAGATAGGCGTATACCTGTGGCGAGGGGATGGGTCTCAGAATTTTATTTGAATAGGTTTCAACACAAAGTCTCTGAGACTATGGTTTGAACAGAAGAACCACTTTAAAAAAAGACGAAGGCACGATCATCGGAACGACAACTTAACTGGTATTAGCTCAAACAGGAGCAATTGAAAGTAGTCTATCAAATCACGTGCTATAACTGTCCCTGCCATTACACAGGCCAAAAAGGACGATGTCTCAGCTCACGAATACTTGAGCACAAACGAGCCCTTCGGAGAGACGACCCACTGTCTCAAATCGCCACTCACAAGTTGGAGGAAGACCATGAGTTATACTTTACTAACACGTGGATATCAGCGTGGATCAGCAACAAGATGGGGCAGGAACTGTTGGAGGCGTGGGTGACGGATACAAATTCTATCAATAGACACGTTGATTTGCCTGCGTGTTGTCACGGCCTCTACCCACGCGGTCAGGGGGTGCAGCTCATATCGGCGCGAAGGACAAACGTCGTCACCACGCTGGGAGACCGTTGTGGGCCAGGCAGCATGAACCAGACCTAGCCACGGACATGACTCCCCCTCACGGGACAACGGTATAAATGTTCACATGTTGTTGCAGTCTAACAGTCTCCGATGATAAACTCCTGTTCATGTTCGAAAGCTAAGACCAACAAAGCTAGCGTTCCTGTGATTGGCCCTTTGTCTTGTTTTAAACAAGACCCTGGGACACACATATTCTCTTCCATTCGTGAGAAGAACCACTCGATGCCAGAGAGGTAAGCTGTTCAAAGTTAAGTGCATCTGTGGGAAAATTCTCGTCGGGTCAGTACAATTTTATCGAAAGGGGGTAGAAGTACAAACACGTCAGTGATAAAACAAATCGATTAAAGTTCGCCTTAAAACACATGCTGGGTGTGGGAATGTGGGGGAAGGGGGGTAATAGCAGTCAGTGTCAAAGAGGGGGGTGAGAGCGGAAGGGCGCGGGAGACTTGTAGCGTTAGTTGACCCTCGATCATTGTAGGCGCGGAGCAGAGGCGGCCGCCATCATGTTACGAAAACCGATCGTGAGCGCGCAGAAGAACCACGTTCAGGCTTCGCGCCTACTGTGGTCAAAGGTCGACTAATGCTACAAGTCTCCCACGCCCTTGCACTCTCACCCCGCCCCTGACACTGACTGCTAGTACCCTCTCCCACATTCCCACACCCAGCCTGTGCTTTAAGGCAAACTTTATTCGATTTATCTTATCACTGACGTGTTTGTACTTCTACCCCTTCCCATATAGTTGTACTGGCCCGCAGTGCTTTCCAGTAGTGGTTTGGATATTCGTTTCTCTCAACGTATTTCCCGATAAACTTGGCCATTAATTTCGCCTCCACAAGCCTAGTATTGAAGGGTAGGTACTTATTGAGTGCCCTTAACATCCCTCAACTCCCCCACGCACTTTC
>CACRXP010000068.1:610304-633628 GCA_902702965.1 Spirometra erinaceieuropaei
CCTCGCCTGTGTTTTAAGGAGAACTTTTATCGATTTCTCTTATTGGTGACATATTTTTCTTCTACTCTGGTCCCATGTAATTGTACTGGCCAGATGAGAATTTATCAAAAGCTACGTATGCTCGCCACCTCGTCTTCTGATTACTGCTATGGGAATTTTTGCAACTGTAAGTGTATCTGTTGTAACGCTCTGTGTCGTGAATCCACGTAAGGAACAAGCACAAATGGTGTCCAAATGTCGAGGGATGGTGTTCAGGTGGCTTTTAGTGTATTCCCGAAGGGGAGGGGGGGGGGGTTGGTACTTTCAAATAAGGCATGAGCAACTGTGACTCTACGGACGCGCGTTGTGTCCGGGCGGAAGTCAGTAGGGTGGCTGCAGGTCAGAGCGTCTGGAACCGCTCGCTGGGAAGGTGATTGACCTTGATGCAACGGGACCTTGAAAAGAGACGCCAGACATGACCATAATGGCTGAGGGCAACATATTTGATGCGGCTTTTCCTAAGTCAACTTTTGACCGCCACAATTCGCCAAGCGGCTCTAAAACTACTGTGTAAATAGAAGCAAACCAGTGACGTGGGGGGCGGGTTCCCAGAATTTCATTTGACTAGATAACTGCATCAACGCCACCAGTTTCTAAATGAAGTCTTTGACATCACGGCTTACGCAGAAGAACCATTTTATGCATGAAAGACATGCTGTTTTAAGTTAAACGGACGCTGTGGTGTTGCTCTATGAGGTGAATCCACGTGTCACGTACATCCCACCACGTCTTTCAGAAGAAATCACAAGAACCCTGCCGAACGACGAGAAACTGAATTAATGATGAAGCATCGTATTTGCTAGCTATGGACACCGTCACAAGACCCACTCCATGTTCGATGGTGTTATGTGTGAACATGTCAAATGTGGGTCAATGGGTCCCCTCCCCCCAACGTCATTGCCGAAGTACCGTAGATGTGCTAACTCAGGAAATGTTAGCCGAAATTCTGAAGTGCGTTTTCGGCTCGAAAAGGTTACTTAGGTAGAGTTTAAACGTTAGTTAACATGAAGTATTATCCCAAGATATTTCAGTTATCTCGGAATGTCGGCAGTTGAACAAACTCTGCTTCAGTCCCCTGAAAAACTATGCTCAGCAAAAAATGACTACTGAAAGAGCATGAGCGTTTTACCTTGATTTTCGACGCCATCATAAATTTGAATGTACCTCACAGAAAACATGAATAAAAATATCCTTTATTTTTCATAAATGGAAGAAAATTACGTCTCCTTCAAATTTGATACTTGAGGTAAGGGTATACTTCGGTTTTAAAAAACTTCTACTTATGAGATTTATTAAGATCGTGAAATGCCCGTTAATTATACACAAAGTCTCTGTATTTACTAGTATTGGCTGTAAAGTTTGAAATATGGTTTTAGTTCACTGCTGCATTTTACGAACCCCATATGCCTTATTTTAAAAGCATGTAGAAATGTATGGTCTACCGTTCACGGAAAATACACATATTGTAGTTCGAAGACCCTGAAGGCGAGTGTAACGGCAAGTCTGATTCCAAAATATTCGGAAATTGCAAAAGTTTTTAAAGCCAAATTATATCTTTCCATCAGGCATAAAATTTGAAGACGACTGATTTTTTTCGTTAAGGCAAAGGAACGAATATTTGAATGCATTTTTTCTATGGAATGCACTTGAAATTATGAGGGTAACAAAAATCAATGAGGAAAGTGCAGACTACTACTTAAGCAGTTATTTATACAGGGTGTTAATTATGCAGGCGGCCGGAAAGAAGTTTGTTCAAAATCCATCACCTTGAAGTAACAAAATTATCTGGAGATTACGCTGTGTGGTAAGTAACATTACAACCCTGTTTAAGTAGTCTTTTCGAGTTGAAAACACATTTCAGAATTTTGGTTAACATTTCAAGGGTTAGCACATATACCGTATGTCCATACTATATGAAACCGACCACTCAATCAAGACTGAGTAGTGTGCATTGGATCATTTTCTGTCTTGAGACTACAACTCTTGCTTGCCTTGAACTCGGTCCAGCGGTGAGCAGAAAAGATGAATAGATTAAAATTAGGAATTCCCAGCGACAGACGTTAAGATACTGCAGAGTTCGCATAGTAATTGACAGAAACTTTTCCATTCGCGCAGTTCACGACGATAGAAGAAATGAGGGTAACAGTCGGGAGATGGCACCCAAAAAAATCCGCCTAACCGAAGCAGCCTGTCTTATGAAACAGGTGGTAATAGGGGTTTTGTGGGTGGCATCTGGTCGGGATGTACGATAATAGCCGACGGAAAGCCTTATTTGAACAGGTGCATGATCGATGTTGGCCGCTCTTCCTTCCGTTATTACAAAATGGATCTCCAAAGGCAGTATGGTGGTAACGGACGAGTGGAAGGCGTATAATCGTCTTCCCTCAGAAGGTTATCTACATTTCTCTGTTAACTACTCAAATAACTTCAAGGCCCCTACCACCGGACGGCACACCAATGCCACTGAGGCATAGTGGAGTAGACTGAAAAGGAAACTCTACGAGGGAGGCCCTGTATGTGGTCGAGCTGTGTGGGCTCCCATAGACGAAGTACAGTATCGTCTTTGGTTTGACCTCAATGCCATGTCTTTGACAGATGCCTGAAAACTGTTCCTATCCCATGTTATGCAGACTTATCTTATTTAAAAGTGATTTTGTTTTGTAATAACCTGCCATAATGCCAATGTATTCCGTACATATAGGTGTGCGTGTGTAACGATGGGGGAGGTTGGGTAACAGCAACCATCTTCCAAGTAACCTCTTGCGATGTTTGTTCGGCCAGCCCATGTTAGACCGTCGAGGAAAGTCCAAGTAGTGCGTGAAAGCAGGCCTGCAAACACTGATTTAGCCTGAAGGCGTTTGACTCCACTGTTTAAGGTATTATTTCTAGGTAACGGATTTTTTTGGATGCCATCTCCCGATTGTTACCGAAATGAGCATTCACACGTAGACATGCTAGTTTGCAAAAAAGTAAATGGAAATCTTGAAAATAGAGCTTGCATAAGGACGATCATTACTTTCCCCACCGTTGAGCTGACACGCATTGCGGCGGGTCGTACAAGAAAAGCCCAGCGTGCAGTCTCCGAAAGGCTTTTAGCGGGGACTGGACTTCCAGGACGTTTGTTAGGGAATGGAACTGAGGAGTCAATAGAAGGAAGCGGAGACTACGGCAAGGCCAAGACAGTAATGTATCAAGTCGAATGCTGCTGTTGTGTCTAAAGAACTCGCTGAATATTAGATCGGCCGAACTAAGGATGGAGTAGCACAAAGATCAGGGACAGGGTTCCGCAGACGGCCCAGGTACACAGTGGACCGAAACCAATGACCAGAATGCTGGCGTTGCGGACAAACCGTCTTCAAATGTCACGAAGACGACTGTGTTGGCGATTAGGATTTTCATGAGTATTTGAGAGGAGACCGTATTTAGGGTGGGCAATGTTGCCTCCTCTTACGCACTGCCGAATACAAGGCCAAAACCATCCAAAGCCTTGTTTGGAAATAATGTTAAGCATTTTCTTAAAAACCGAAAATGTTAGAGACCTGGTTGAGTACTAACTGTACAACAGAACAAACGCAACTGAATTTTAAATCACATTTGAATATTCTCCACTTAGTAGGTGCTGCATATATAGACGAGACTTCTGTTTGCGAAGCAACCCTTCCTTACTTGCTGACTGCAAAACAAATCTACAATCCCCTAGCATCTAAAAAGCGCAATACGCATCACGAGACCTTCCGTACTATGGATAACAAGCCATTAATCAACCCACTGATTTGAATAAGTAAGCAGGAGCTGACTAGTCAGTGTGCACAGTACATCCCTCGGACAAAATGAATCAATAAATAGGAAGTTAGGCTTCAGCCACCCTTTAAGGCGCACGACAGGGTTAGCGAAACGACACCACCATTCTGAATGTGTACTGCGTTGTTGAGAGCACAGCGCCCTCAATTTTATGCAATTTAACTGTAAAACACTTCATCTGTGTCTGCTAAGCTCGACAAGACAAACTACTGCATGGTACGGCAGTTGCAGAGCAGCTAAACTCAATCGTTTATTCGTTAAGTAACAGGGAATTAGCATAGTTCTGTATTTAAAAAGTTATAGAATGTAAAAACGAGTTTCCTTTGGTGAGAATACAGACATTCAAGAGAAACGCTGGTGCTAGAGAGCCCGGAACAAAAACATTTCAAATCATTACACCTCTCCAGTATCAAAGTTGGCATCCATGCTGACTGTGCGAATCGCTCTGTAGTGCCGTCTGTCTGACTGGAAATGCAACGCAGACGTCGGAAAATTGGGCAGAGAATGCCCACCCAGACGATTGACAATCAAATCAGTGAGATGCAGGCAAATGTAAAAGCCTTCTTGCCAACAGCCGTAATCACCACCGGACGTTCAGAATGATCAGGAAAATTAGAAAACTGCATTTTCAAGTAAACAAAAGGCTCAAATATACTTCCCAATTCATCTGCCTAGAAACATTCCAACGCAAGCTCACGCGAACTCGTTAGCCACACAGCCAACAACCAAAAGGTTTTTGTTGTCTACATCAAACAAATCAGTTAGTAATGGTAGACTGGATTTACAGTTGGCGGAGCAAATGACTATTATTGCATTCCTTATGAACAACCTGCCTGTTGAGGTACATATCGCGATTGGGAATGCGATTTGCCCAAGCTTCACGCATTACTTCAGAGAAATGCTCACATCACGAACCTTCTGAAAAACATCTCTTAACTAACTTTCTGCGAAAAATGAGGTTTATCCTCGGCCCACTGATCAGCAAACTAACTCCTCCTTCTATACTTGGGAGGGGTCGCAAGCTTACATCAGAACTTTCTCATGAGAGATTTCTACCATATAACTCGACAGAAGGCCAGCAAATGATAATCGCATATTCAAACAAACAGATTATAAGTGTGGCGTCTAGGTGAGTTGGGCCTTCTTTGCAGCAGCATGAACCAGCAGCGGAAGTTCACTGAGTTGAGGAGACGCCCGGAAAATGGGGCCTTTAATAGTTCAAAATTGACGACAATTAACTGAATCGTATAAATGTGCACACACTCCAAATTCGACACTAAGGCGGTTCGCTAACTTCCCGTGCGGCAAGTTAAACCTGTTTCTTTCCATGAGGCCCATTGAGTAGAAATCATCGGGGGTCTTTTTAAATTGAACGGTTCGGAAGTTGACTCGGAAGCGTGAAGCGGATAAAGTTAGGAGGTCAGTGCTGGGAAATGCACAAATTATGATAACGCAACGGAATGGCTAGAAGTTAGGATAGTAATTCAGTTACCTCAAGATGCCGGCTTTCGAAGGAACTTCTTTTCGGCTGCATGAAGAAATTACACCTTGCAAAACATAACTACTTAAGTAACATACATTTTTCTCATAAACCTTCGATGCCATAAAAATAAAATTATGTTTCATGGAAAAAATTCATAAAAATATCCACTCTTTTGCTTATCCGGTAGAAAATGACGTCTTCTTTCAAATTTATACTTGAAAAGAAGGGTATAATTCAGCTTTAAAAAGTTTCTAATTGTGGGATTTCTTTATACCGTTAAATGGCCGTTCATAAAACTTCATGTCTCCACACTTACTAACGTGGCTTGTAAAGTTAGCAATATGGCTCAAATCCACCGTTAAATTTTATTAACCCCATATGGTCTCCATATGATACCATATGGTACCGTAGGGAAATGTATGGTTTTCCGTACGCGGAAAATAAACGTCCTTTAGTTTTGAAACCCTGATGCAAGTGTGACGGCAGAGCGGGTTCAAAATTATTCGGGAATTTGAAAAGTTATTTTAAACCGAATTATATCGTTCCTTCGAGTAAGGAATTGGACAAAGGCGTCATCTTCTACCGAATGAGCAAAAGATTGAATATTTTTATGCATGTTTTCCATGAAATATAATGTAATTTTTAAAGGCATCGAAAATCAATGAGAAAAATTAATGCTATTTAAGTAGTCGGTTCGTTCATGCAGCCGAAAAGAAGCTTCTTCGAAAGCTGACAGCCTGAGACAACTGAGTTTCTATAGAATTATGCTGCTGAATAATTCTTTTTACAACCCCGATTAATAAATCTTTTCGGAACTAAAACGCATTTCTAAATTTCGGATGACATTTCTTGAGTTAGCCCATCTACTGTAAACTGACATGGCAGTTGATATTGCTCGCCTCTAAAAATTTCCTCGCTTTTTTCGTTTTGGCTACGGCGACAACCTTAATACCATTGCACAGTATCATTTTTTTGCAGTTGTACTTACGCAAAATGTGTTTTCCGCGGTAATCTTACTTATTAATGCGTAACCATAGTATACTGTAACCGTGATAACTGAATCGGGAATAGGAGAACGATCGCCCTTCGCCTTGAATGCCAACTCGCGGTTAGGCGGATTTAAAGCCCACGAGTTCAGTTGTTAGTACTCGATTAACCGATAAACCGACAGGAGTATGTGGTGTACAGTTAGATTTTTTTAAGCCGAATTAACTTGCACTTATTTGCTTTCTTGGATTCGACGCCTAACGTCCTATTGGAATTTCCCCCGATATCTGCTATTACTTAATGCATTACTGTAGCTGACGACAGAAGGCGGAGGCCTTCTCTGTAAAGTGTTGAAATTCGTCAGCATATCTCGCTCTTATGCCCATGTACACTTCATCAAGAACAACTGACTAGTACGATGGACCGGATTTTCCGACATTTGGCGTCGAAAGCATTTATTAAAACTCAGTGAGATACCCTACCACGGTAGACTTATTTATCTCAATTGAATTAGAAGCGATAGCAGGGACAAGAGCTTTATTCGCCCGACGTTTCGGATTCTCACTTTAACCCATCATCCGAGACAGTGACAGAAAAGGGTGACTCGCGTATAGGAAGTTGCAGTATTTATAGGATGCGGTCGCTATGCTACCGCATACTTCTGGTAATTAACCGCTCTCCCCTTCATCAGAAATTGTTGCCCGCTGGTGCGCTAATTGCTTGATGGCCGGCATGAAAGTTGTTAATTTCTGAAATTTCATCATGCATGTTGGATGTTGGCGTGATGATTGCCTATTTTAATCTGTCACAGACTACTCGTTTTCTGTCCTATATTTTCTTTGACATTACCAGTTTGGCAGGGTTGGATCTGAAATTATGGCTTTGGGTCTTCATCAGCGGAGTAGTCATTTCATGTTATACATTTTCTATCATGCTGAGACCTGCAATCCTGAAATTTCTCGCCATGGCTAAATGGCGAGAAAATAACTCTGTCTTATAGAATATCAGCATATTCATAAATTCCCTAATATTATACTCAGTGCAAAATAGCAGCCAAGTGCGCACACATATCTGATCAAAACACATTAATGCAGGCCGTCTATAAAGTTCAATCAGATATAGACTGCTGATAGGTTCGTACTTTTATCTGCAAGGAATCATTCCATTCAAGTTGATGAAAAGATACGCCGTCTTCAGCAGAAATAGTTTTATTAGTGTCGGCTGTCTTTACTCGGTGGACTTCTCCTCATGATGAATAGTTAGCGACTTTTCGCCCTGGCTGACAGAAATTAAAAAAAATTGCTTTTTCTCCTGTCCAACTGCACAGGCCGGGAGAAACTTTCATGCGCGATCTGAGTACTCATAATGAGAATATAAAAATAGGCAATCGGTCATTCTGATTAAATAGGTGCTTTGAGTAGGTGAATTCTTAGGCCTTATCAGACGACTCTATCACGAATATATTGAGTCTACTTAGTCAGTGATGCATATTACACTCTAATCGCGTTCGTGGGCAATTTTTCCTCCTTAGACAGAAGGAAGGTAAAGCATTGATTTGTGTATCCTGCGAACTATCTCCACACTGATGACCTTTTCATGAATTAAACCAGGCACGCAGGGCACCTTCGATGTTTAACAAGATCGCCTTTCAATTCCTAAAAGGGCCCTATTATCACCATCCCCGTATTACGAGTGGTCTTGTCCCATAGTTCAGGTGGTGCATGAGAGAGATTCTTTTGATGAGAATGTAAATCTGACATGAATCAAACGTCAATCTATAGCCTTTAGATGGAACATTTTGCCTTTATTTCTTCATGGCTATAGCTGTATTTTTGTGCAAAAAAACCACTCTTCCCCACACCAGTACTTAAAGTGTTAATCCGTTGTTAAACCTATAGGCCAGACCCAAAATGCTATTGGCAGGTAGTGTAAGGATCATGCAGGTATATGATACGAAGTATAAATCCTTTAACTTTTAGTTTTGAGGTTATCATACAAATACATATTGAGACGCCTAGACGATTCGCTTAGAAGCCTGAAAAAGACAGAGAAACCAATGGTAGCGGGACGTTCAATAATAGTTTTTCCGGAATTCACTCGTCTCGTTGTGCTTTAGGGCTTTCTGTCGAGCCCAATCAGCAGCCGCACAGCTGCGCATGATATACGACAAATACACAGGGAAATGGGATGGCCATTTCCGGCTTATTAACTGTCGTCAGCCAGCCATAGTCAACCCCGAAGTGTGGAACATCTGGGGCTCGATCGCGCGACCTGTTGGTAAGAAGTCCAACGCCTCTAACCACCGAGCCACGGTCTCGTTGTTATGTCGGTTGCGATCGGGATGCTCACCGATCGTCTTTACGGAACTTACTCACAGTTATTTCATGGTTGATGTTCACGGAATTAAACAAGGCAAGTTGAAACTGGAGTTCAGATACCAGAAAACACACGGGGAAGACTGGCGAACACGTTAATGAGCCGAACACCTCGCAGCTGCATCAGGCAGCAGCATAAGATAGGCAAAACCAGCGTGTCTGGGCTTTTAGCTTGTACCTATGCTGTCAGGAGGTAAATAATTGTACACTTTTATCCTACTGGCTGCCTGTTGGCGGTTTGTGAGGATTATGCGGTTACGCCGTAGTAGCTGATGAATTTCGGTCCCAATATTAGTATTAGATTTCGGACCGTGTATGTAGAGGTCTGTCCCGAAGGATTTACTCCAAATTCGCGCATTAATTTCCTCCGAACTCAAACGAGGCAGTAAAAAACCACTTGAAAGTCGCAGTAATCGGTGGCTATCTATTGCGTGTAGTCTGCAATTTACAGCTATGAAGTGTCCGGTCGGCATATGCGACGTAGCTACAAGTGACGACTGCGTGATAATGGTGTAGCCCGTGTCCCGGCGGACATTTTTAATAATAATTTCTTTCGGCAAAGTCCACCGATACCTGATGAATTTTAACACAGGTTGAGCTCGAAATACGAGTGGAGGCTACGTCGGTTAAGTAAATCCGAGACGGAAAATCCGAATAAAAGAGATGGCAACTCAGGCTTATGTCCCCAGCTACCAGAATATAGGCTTCATCATATGCAAGGGTCTTCACCGACCGAATCTATTGGTCCTGGTTTATAAAATCAGAACGGTTACGATTTTTATTCTGTTGCCCTTCCCCGACGTAGATAGTTTGACAATAAATACACCATACAAGTCTGAAGTGCCATATAATGTTGCAATTTAGGATCTATTGGTCAAGCCGTCAAGAACTGTATATGAATAACTGTATCCGTCAGTTCGACCGTCGATTTCGACGAGTTCCGCTGTGTGCTCTAAAACAGGGCGGGAGGAGGGATGGTGATTTGCGCGTGAACTAACTTATATTGACAGCAGACTTGCGAAGCATCTACCACACTCTCTCCTCCCCACCTGGTCCTCACTGTAGCGGCTAAGCGGTGATGGTGTACGCTCAGTACGCCACAACTCCAGGCCATATCCGAAGTTGTTAGAAGCAGGACGCCATTTGGTTAGGACACTTTATTCTGTACAGAATAGTGAAGGGGAAAGTTGGCAACCGGACGAGGATGCGTCCGCCGCCGCCGCGGAGGCGGCGTCCGCGAGAGCGACGAGCCCTGTGTCGCCGAAGGTCGCCGCTGCAAAAGTGTCGTGGTATTTTGTTTACGCTAGTGGACTGTTTTCGCCTGTCTTACCAATCAGCGATAGGAGTTGCGTTGATTGGCTCCGAGCCCACGCGAAGGTAGTGATAAGCCTCGCGTGGTGCAGGCAGAGAATCGACCGAATGCGTGGTGCAGACAGTGAATTGCAACGAGACAAATCGAAGCCGGGCCGACGTGCGTGCCATAGCAGGCTGTCGCTAGAACGTTGACGCAGGCGCTAGCGAGAGGCGCGACGTAGCCATTATGGCTGTCCGCTACAAAACTCTATACCGCTCCATGAACGTGGCAACTCCCAATGTCATTGGCTAATTCTGTTCTTAATACCTGCGAGAACAGTACCAGCAGAACCAACCACCAGGGATGTCGTCCCATATTAAGGTCCGCATTCCTAAACCGTGCACTTCCTACTGGGGCCCGAATCGTCTAGGTGTTGAACCTCCGCCGTGCAATCACGGTTCAGTATGCTTACATTTTGAACCATATCAATGGCACTGAGTCCCCATTATGTTACCGTGTAAGGTTGCAACATTTTATTTCTTCTGCCGGTTTATGGCCTACGCTGTCGCCAGATAAATAAGTAAAGTAGGCATATTTTAAACTGCATCATTTTCGGGAAAGAAATCAAATAGCGGCTGAACCACTGTGGTACAATGAAATAAACTTGCCGAACAGGCTGTTGAGAGTACCATTTTCCGAGGTCGCTCACCAAATGCGAGCGTCTACCCAACAAATGAAGGGATCAACCGTGTGAGCATGGATTTCAGAGGACAAGGTTGGATTTATTTGACTCTCGTTCTCCAGACTGGGTTCATTAGGCGCATTAAGTAACATCGACAAGATGCTAGTGCGACTGTAATATGATCTCCCCTTTACTTCTGACCCGCGTATTCTCGTTCACTCATCCAGACAGAACCTCGCATCACCGACAGCTCTCATGGAGGTAGACAGACTGACTGTGCATACGCCGACAGCTCCCTTCAAGCTTATTGTTAAAGGTCAGTCCATTGGTTAATTGCTCTCTCTCTCCGCAGCATGTACATTATAATTGAATTGGTTTTAATCCGTTATTGATCTAAAATGGGCGTTTTTCGCCGTGCTTGATAAGGCAGACTGTATAAAAAGGCATAATGGTAGTCCAACTACAACAGTTTGACCGTCGATTCCGACAATGTCCAACGTGCGCTCCACAGCAAGGTGCATCAGACGCAGCCACTTGTGCGTGAATTAGTTTATAGTGATAGTGGACTTGCGCAGAATCTAGCGCACTCCCCCATCCCATTCCCCACCTGGACCCGGTGTCAAGAAAACCGGAGGCAGAGGAGGAGGGCGTAGATGGCTGTCAGAGCCGGACCCGCACCTAGGCGTGCCATCACAACCCCTGATCCACAGCATACACTTGACCAGGATTCTTCACCTACAACAAAAACAATACCCAACAGGGGTCAGAAGAACGAGGATGATGACTGGGCAGCCATGCCCATCACTTGTATAGCCAGCGGGAGCGAAAGTGCATCTACCGGCAGGGAACCAGGTGTCAGGGAACTGCCAGCGCACACCAGGCTGCGAGGGCCATGGTTTGCTCATACTGACATATCACACGCTTTCAGACCTTTTGACCTGATTGGCTTTACTAAATGTTTTATGAAAACTTATGCCTATACTTCCTGCACCGAGGGCACATAGACGAGGTAACTTCAGTGAACATATTTGTCATTTTTTGCCTCAATCAAACTAAAACATGTTAACCGCCCTACTGTCCACTCCCAAACTGATGCTGCAATGACTGATTGGAGGGAATAGTCTTCTCCAAGGGACGAAGTGAACATTTATTCAGTTCCATTCTCTTGGCCGAAGATTGGCGCATTTAACGCATAATTATGCTTAATTGATTGTCGCCATTCTTTATTTGGTTGTCTTCTTATCCACCTACCAGCCGCCAAGACCATGTTCAATTTCAGAAAAAGCATTCCTGCTACTGGCACGAAGGAATTTGCCAGCGTTATAGGGTTGCAACACGCCTTCACATTGTGACGTAAACCAGATCTCTTATTTTATGAAACGAAGAGGAAGAAGACCGGAGGCGGGGGAGGGCGCAGATGGATGAGACGGTTGAACTCCCACCATGGCATCCGACTCCACAGCCCCTGGTCTACACAACAAATGACCAGGTTTTTGATCAACAACAGTAGCAGCAACAAAAACAACAACAACACCCCGACGGGGGTCAGAAGGACGAGGATGAAGACTGGGCAGCCATGCCCACCACCTGTATATCCAGCGGAAGCGCACGCGCATCTCCCGACAGGGAACCAGGTGTCAGGGAACTGCCAGCGCCTACCAGGCCGCAAGGGCCATGGTTTGCTGATACTGGCATAGCACACACTGTACCCAACTACAATGTAAATGCCATCGAGACTTACCTTGTTTAGGAAACTTGTAAAATCTTCCTGCGGATGGAATTTACTTTGTTACCTCATTGTTGATATACTGCCGTCTCTGCAATAAAGTTTGTTTTACAACCACAGAATACTTTGAGCAGGCCAGAACGGCAGACGAGACTGATGCATTGTTATCTTTCCTTAATTTTTAAAAGGCAAGTTCAGTTTCACAATTCGTATTCCATCATATCCACTATACAGTGAGTGACCGATCTCATGAAATGTTTGCTGAAATTCTGAAATGCATTTCGATTAGGAAGTATTACTTAAGCGCCGTTGTTATATTGATTATCTTGTGACATAATTCTATAATATTTCGGACTCAGCAGCATGTCAGCTTTTGAATAAACTGCTTTCCGATCTCTTGTAGAAACCGTACCCGGAAAAATGACTACATAAATAACATGAATTTTTCCCATTGATTTTTGATGTTCTTGCGAATTCAAATATATCCTATAGAAACCATGAAAAATATGCTTCCCTCCAGTCAATTAATGGAGATTCACGTTTGTTTTATAATTAATACCCAAGGAGGGAATATAATAAGGCTTTAACAAGTTTCTTATTATGAGATTTTTTAAGATCGCGCAAAGTCCATTCACATAGCGTCGTGCCTGGCCGTTTACCACAGCTCCTCATGAAATGTACAACATAGTCCGATTCCATTATACACTTTTATGGAATCGGTATGATATCTTTCTAAAGGCATAGAAAATAGGTGATTTTCTTCACGCGGGACGCATGCAACTTGTAGACTGAAATCACTAAGCGCTAATGCAGCAAACGATCAGGCTCTAAATAAGTCGGCAATTTTAAAACTATCTAAAACCTAATTTTACTCCTTTTTTAAAATATAAACTATAAAGCAGAAGTGATTCTCTATTAATTGACTGGAGGAAAGCATATTGTTCCGTGGTTTCTATAATATCTGTTTGAATTTGCAAGAACATCAAAAATCAATGGGAAAAATTCATGCTAATTATGTAGTCATTTTTTTCCGAGTACGGTTTCTACAGGAGATCGAGAAACAGTGTATTCAAAAGCTGACATGCTGCCCAGTCCGAAATATTATAGGATTATGCCACAATATAATCAGTATTACAACCCCACCTAAATAATCCTTCCTAATCTAAAACGTATTTCAGAATTTCAGCCAATATTTCATGAGATCGGTCACTCAGGGTATTTTCATACTGCAAGGCAACCTAAAAAGAAGATATTCGCAGTCGACGCAAATTGAATGGAATTGGTGAAAAAAAACTTAACTTGCTCCTCGAAGAGGCATTAGGAGGGACGCTGCTGCCGCTGAGCACCGTCGACTTTATGCTAAACAAAACTACTTACACCGAAATTCGAAGCGGCGCAAGTTCGACAGAATCTCGGCCGACATCTCTCGCTCATCACCAGTCGGTTGGGAGGTCAAGTGCAAGAAGGCGAACAACAACATATTCGGCGGCATGCACAACTGGTTTATTAGTTGACGTCCTCAAAGCGACAATGATGGAAACAGAGACGAAATGCAAGCTGAGGAGTCCTAATCGAACCTGACAGCCGCCGAGAAACGAGTGCTGGTTAAGCGGACACATTATATAGGCATTCATTACAATGTCTCTAATCCAAATTTTGACAGAAGAACACTGAAAGCAGGTATATTCACAACCTTATTACTACCAGTGTTGTGTAGTCAATTCACCTGAAAAAACAGCCGAACCCGAAATCCACAGCTCAGGCACAGCATTTAGAAATCCGGAGAAGGCCTACAGCGCGCGTTACTAGGCAATCAGTTAAGACTAGCTGACCATCATTGCTGTTCTCGTCGTTCAAAATGTTTACGGCGACAAACGAAACAATATTGACGAAAGCAACAAATGCGATGCAGGTACTAGATTTAAATAACACCGAACATCCAAACAGCTCCCAAAACAACAATGTGAGCACATTATCGGCCTGGTGGGAGGTCTTTGGTGAACAGGGACACGTTTATAAAGTACGATGTCTTTAACGAATTTTCAGCGCAAATGGCTACCCTGACAACTTTGTCAACTAGTGGGTGTAAAACTGAGCAGAGAGTCTAAAGCTCACCGGCTTTAAATTTCCTCAAGCACTCAAGTAGTTTACCATCATCTAGAAGACCGTCAGTCACCTGCATTGGTAACCTGGCTTTGGGGTTGCACGTTGGCCTGAAGCAACAACTAAGCGACAAGTTACAAGACGGGAATACTCGCAGCAGTGGCAGCAAATGTTTGTAATCGTTAATCGCTTCTGGCGCAGTATTTAGAAGGCGAGTACGTAGAAAAATCTGGACACGTACACCGGACGTGAGGGACCGAACACGCAAGTGTGGGTCAGACCTTCCAATCTGTTTACAAACGTTCGAATTGCGGACTGCTTGAGTCCTGGATTGCTAGCCCGCAGTCGTCAACAAGCTTTATAGTTTAACTACTCCTTGCTCGGCTGTCAGACTTTGCCTGGTTAAGCTAAGTAGTAGTACGATGATTGCGAGGATGAACGCTGCCTTTAATGATAATATTGGTGACCCAAATTGGTACTTGGTTATTACGTTAGTCACCGACACCGATCATGCAGTCGCTACTATTAATGACTCGAATAAGGCAGTTAAGCCACTGTCATACCACGTAAAACCACCTCCGATCATGGCAGGAAAAGACAACGTTCATATTGATCTCTTTGTGCAGCAACTGCCGTTATGGATACCACATCCCCTATCGGCCTGCTCGTCGTACATTTTGCTATCTTTGATCATAGACTCAATGAGTCTGTGGCGCCAGTCGGCGAAAACTTTTGTTCGAAGAATCGAGTCTGGTTACTTTAAGCTATTTTCCAGAATGCCCACTTTCTCGATATCTTATGAGCTGCGTGAGGTATCCTCTAATAAACACGTGGAAATATGCAGAAGGTGGGCTAACTGATGCCATGTCAACCGAAATTCCGAAATTCGTTTTCGTTTCGAAAAGATTAATTAAGTAAACTTGTAAAACCTATCATCCTGCATCATAATTCTATAATACTTCGGCCATCTAAGGATGTTGGCTTTCAAACAAACTTCTGTTCGGTAGCATGCAAGAATTTCACTTCGTAAAAATGACTAAATAAGCAGCATGCATTGTTCATATTGATTTTTGATGGCCTTAAAAAATCAATTATATTTCATGGAAAACATGCATATAAATATTCACTTTTTTACCCATTCAGTAGAAAACTACGTCTTCTCTCAATATTACACTCGAAAGAAGAGTATGAATGGGTTTTAAAAAGTTTATAATTGAAAGAATTTTGAAAACCGTGGAATGGCCGTTCATAAAACGTCATGTCTCTGCATTTACTTGTGTTGCTTGCAAAGGTAACAGTATGGCTGAAATTCATTGCTAAATTTTATGAATTCCATATAGTCTCCTCTTAATATTTAGCAAAATTTACGGTTTTTCGTACGCGGAAATTATATGGCTTGTAGTTTGGAAACCCTGAATACAAGTGTAAGGATATGTCGGTTTCAAAATTATTCGGCAATTAGGAAAGGCTTTTTAAACCGAATTATATCCTTCCTTTGAGTATTAAATTAGAAAAAGACGTAGTTTTTTAACCAAATAAGCAAAAGAACGAATATTTTTATGCATCGTTTCAATGAAATATAATTGACTTTCTAGGGACATCGAAGATCAATGAGAAAAATTCATGCTACTTATGTAGTCATTTTTTACAAAGCGTCCTTTTTGCATGCAGCCGAAAAGAAGTTTGTTTGAAAGATAACATTCTGAGGTAACCGAATTAGTATAGAATTATGGCGCATGATGATGGGTTTTACAACCCACCTTAATTAATGTTTTAGAAACGAAAATGTATTTTGGAATTTTGGCTGACATTTCATGAGATGACTCACCTACTCTACATAAGGTTTAAGTGATATAAGTAGCGTGCAATTTTACAATACTCTAAACTGACAAATATTTCTTAAACAGGAAAATGTATTCAAGTTCCATGTGTAGTTCTGGGTAAAGAAGACGAAAGCTAACTAAGCGTCGAGGCACTTATTTTATTCCTCTGGACTGTCGAATGTTTCCAGCGGTTTGTCGTAGGAGATTACAGCAAAAACAGAAAATTGCCAGTTGTAGAGGTCAGTAACCAGGGAGCGCTAAATCAACGCATGGATGGTAAACTTGAACTCACAGCCACCATAGTATCTGGCCATGCTGGAAGCCAGACAAGCAAGGAATTGTTTTGAGCCTAGGCTTCGAATGTGATCTCAGGCGGTCAAAGTGTTGATCTGGCGTCGACGTACAAAACCCTGCGCAGTCACTGGTCGATAGCTGTCACGTGTTCTGTTGTTAATATCATCTCTGACAGTGGACAATTTTATGAATTCGAAGGCTCAAAAATATTAGTTGTTTCTGAAAAAACACAATTCTGAATATCTTTGTGAAAGTTACCATAGTCCTCTTAAAGTTGGGTCCTAGAGGCATCCGTTCTAAGAGCAACATTTACATAAGAGCCAAACACCCTGTTCTTCCACATTTTGGCAGGTTATGGACCGGATATTTTTGGAACTTACTTGTCCCGCAACTTAATGTTGCTACCATACTCAAACAGTCTTCTGACTCCTCGAGCGCACTAAATGATTTCGATTAAGGTATTTTCTTTTGTCAGTTCCATTACACAGTGTCTTAGAATCACATGAAAACTATGGCCGAAATGAACTGACATAATTTCAAATCATCAGACAGCCATCTATTTATCTATTTACCTGGTAATCTAAAACATAAGTTTTAATTCATATCTATTCATTTTCAGTGTGCCTGATAAAGAATTCGTCAAACGCATAAGCCACTGTGTGCGGTATTTTGCCACGACGATTCTCACATATACCTGATGTAGAACGTAACCCCATAAGACTTCCCTTGAGAGAAGATCTTTAACGGAGTGAATTCCCGCAGAGACTCTGTGAAATGGACCTACTAAAACGAATGTGCTAACGTTCGAAAAAATATCCTTTTGTGCACCTGCCGTCCCAGAGAGGCTTGGTGGATGAACTTTTTGGCTATAGTTTGCGCGAATTTCCTCTCGAAAAGTAGAAGGATCTGAACGTGTAGTTTACATCTCTTTCGAGAAGATTAGGAAGTGTCGCATCCCCGAGAAATCTCCATTGCATCTGATCCTATGACTGTTCTTACGAAGCCGGTTTTTTCGTTCAAATAACTGTGTACCTTTTCACCAAATTATTTAGGCAATGTCATGAAGAAGGAGACACGATCGCTGGGCCAAGAGCCTTATTAGTCTGACGTTTCGGATTCCTGCTCGAATTCATCATCACAGACAACAGCAAGTACGGGTGATTCACGCACAATGGGCATCAGAATTTATAAGATGCAGTCGCCGTGCTACCGAATACCTATGAACATTTTCCCTCCCCCTCATAATCCGAGATCGTCGCACTTGGTGTGCTAATTGTTTGATGGCCGACATGCTCGTCATTAATTGCTACAATTTCATCACGTGCGCTGGATGTTGGTGTGATGATTGCCTCTGATGGTCGAGCAATCAGTACACCAACATCCAACGCACGTAATGAAATAGCAGCATTTGACGACGCGAATGTCGGCCATCAAAAAATAAGCACACCAATTGCGACGATCCCGGATGAAGGGGGAGCCGTGGATGTTCATAGGTATTCGGTAGCATGACGAGTGCATCCTACAAATACTGCAGCAGCATAGGCATGAACCACCCTTATCTGCTTTTTTCTCTGATGATGGATTCGAGCAGGAATCCGAAGCGTCAGGCTAATAAGGCTCTTGTCCCGGCGATCGTGCCTTCTGCTTCAATGTCATCCTAAACTTATTTAAGTTATAACCGATCCTATCAGTAGTGCGTTGCTGGCCGACCCAGAGAACAATGCCCACCAGACGAAGGTCAGTCAAGTTTTCAGAAATGTGCCCATTATGTCGGCAAAGTAATCAAAGCTCTCGCCCCATCGCGCACCCGCGACAGTAAAGACAGTCGTCACGCCCCCGGACAATCTCGCTTTGGGATGGCCCTGAAAATTTGTTCGAGCACTGCAGTGTGCATGGGTCCAATCCACATTGCATGCGTAAATAAGTCGGCGGCCAGGCCACCCAGTGAACCATCACGCCATCACGATTATCAGTGCATCAAGTCCGCTCTTCCGCCGCACTGAGGTCGCAAACTGCACCAGAGTGATCAAGCTCCCCCTTACGATCCCGTAAAATTTAGTATGACTGACAACTGCTAATAAGCCAGAAATGGTAATTCCAGACTACTGTGTCTCTGTCGGTATTGCTATTCTGCCCATATCGTGCGTCTCTGGTCGGCTGCTAGTTCGGCTCGGAAGGGAGTACCCTAAGGCACAACGGGACGACTGAGTTTCGTAAAACGATCGGTGAGCTACCCTCTACTACAACAGTCAACGTTACCTACACTCGTATATCCCTGTCCCGCAGATAAACGCTGTAGCCCTTCATCTGAATTTCAAAAAAGTGTTTCTTTAACTTACGCCTCGTTGTTACTTGCTTGGTTTTAACAAGTATACTGATGCATTGCTTGGCAGAAGTTAATTTCGCTCAGTTAGTATGACCGCTGGAAGATATTTCTGTCTAAAAACTGATCATGCATAAGAAATCGCTGCGCATTGTTCAGGTGTAAGCCGAATCAACCCGAAATTTGTCGTACTGTGAACATTTTCCGGATCATATTTCATTATAAAACTCAGACTGCAGTGTGAATATTGGATAAGGCACAAGACTGCAGGGTGCACTTCCAGTCAAACAGAGTCCAGATTTAGTCGGTTGCTCTGACCGAAAGCCATGACAACTTGTGAAAGCTCCTTCTTAGATTAATTATTCAAGACATCACAATCAAACTGGAGAAGCAAAAAGCGCAGGAAAAATGTGTTTAGGAAGGAGGGGGATTTAGTAGGGAATTGCTTCCTCAGAAAAATGGTGCGAAACAACTTAGGCAAGGTGCGTCTGGTTTGACTAACCCTTAGTTGTTCCAGTAAAATCTAAGAACTAAGCGATGCAAACTATATCAAGTGTTTGAATCTCGTAAAGTACAATCTCCTGCCTCGTGGAACGTAAGGAGATCGCTATAGCGGTGCATTCATATAAAGTATTTAGCTCATGAACATAAGGGGTTACATTGGCGGCTTTACAGAAATAATACAAACTATTATTATCGTTGACAGTTGTGTCTCGCGTGTCTTAGTAGGTAAAGTACCCAATGCAAAAGAAGAGAATTTTTCCCGCGGAAAAATGAAGTTTCGTTTGTATGGCAGAATTCTTTGTAGTCAATAGACGCCAGTTGAATTGTGATGAAGACTGCTTGTATTGTCATTGTCGGGGGCTATAACGAAAGATTATTACCAGAAGTCCTTGCAAATGCTTCTATAAGCATGAACTAAGGAAGGCTGAATTAGCGACGGGACATTTGTTCCAGTCGCTTCGAAACGCAGAGAAACCAATGTAAATTTATGCAGAAAATAACCCAAAGTTCCCGCATATATCGGCGCAACTTTGTTTTTCATGAAAATGCCGACGTTCAAAGTAAAAAAAAGTGCATCTCTTCGCGGCGCGGATGTAAACAAGTCGGCCAGATCAAATTTTGATATCTAAATCTGTTACGCTCACTGGTTGAAAAAGTGGCGCGTCTTCTACACTTGTCCGGGAAAAGATGACCTCTCAGCTGCAAAAAATTACCACATATTAAGCAGAAATCAAGAGCAGTAGCAGTCAAAATCACATTTTGCAGCTATACATAACTACGCATTGTATTTTCCCAATGTTTTCGACTTGAGCAGTATGGAGGATGATGGAGGGCGCCGGACACGATTATAAAAGTGCAAATGCAAGGATAAACCATGCACCGTAAATCTTTGTCTGCTGCAAACCTATATTGCTAACCGAATTTTAGATCTGTTCAGATTGGCAAAGTTGAAAGATCGGGGTTGATGATTTGAAGATAAAAATGGGCTCAACGGAAAGGGTTTATTTAGCTGCTGCCCCCTACTTCAACATCGGAAGACATCTACAAAATAAATCGCAATGAAGACGACTGCAACTATATGGGAGAAACAAGGCGGGAATTGCAGACTCGCCTACAAGAGCAAAAATCCACCACTCGGAGGTTAGACTCTAATTATCAACTAGCAACACACGTTGGAGAAGCCGGGTATACTTTTGATCTCCGGAGAGCTACTATCGTAGGCGGGAGCAGCACAAAAGCCGAATAGTTAACACTCGATGCGTGGTGCTCCAATACTCACTCCATCAACAGGCATCTGGACCTTCCTGCAGCTTACAAAGTCCTACGTAACTACAGTCTTAGAGCTCAGGACTTAAAAATCACACCGGACTTAAGAAGGCCATACGAAGACAGCCCAACCACAAGTTTACTCGGTGAGGAAGGACAAGAACCGCCAGACCGACCACCGACAAAATTTCAATCAGCTTCCCCCGACGGAGTGATGACTCACAAATACGCAGACAAAACGTCCGTCAACCATCCACGAGAGGTCGAGACAGCGTGGGAAGAGAAAAACCGACCAGCATGAGGCTGATCAACTCAGCATGCCATTTGAAATTTCTGGTCGATTATGTGCATTTTACGCTTTGACAATGGAGACCCAACCAAGCACTTTAAAACGTCAGTATCTAAATAAACCTGTTCTGTGAGTCCATTTTATTCTTCAAGTATTAAATCTGCTTGTGGACTGCAATCACCAAGCTTTCGGACGTCTCGGTCCTTTCCCCTGACAATCTGAAGTCCGCTCGACTATCGTTGGCAAAGAGGCTGGGCAAATTGGGAAATAATCCCCAACTGAAATTTAACACCGCAGCTTGCTAACGGTCATCAGGGAAAAACGGCTTTTTCCTTTCTTTAGATCAAGGTCAGAACGATCAGGAGTCAGCAGGTTGAAAGTGAAATGCTAGTCCCAACAATCCTTCTTGGTGCTTAAATGAACGCGTTAGAACTTTCTGGCAATCAGCAGTTCAGGACATAGAAGCTGCAGTGCTAACGGAACGACAAGCTGATGCAGATACTCGAAGCGTCCATTCATAATACGTAAACAGAAAAATAAGGGCGTTTGCAGCACTGAACTACGTGTTAAACACGAGGGCCACGATAGGATGTAGGCCCCTAAGCAGATGGCAGCTGTGAAAATATGCCCTGAAATTCAATGCGACTGTAAACATCCCTTATTATTCGCTGTTCCCACTGCTTACAATTTTCCTCGACCGTTAACTAAATGTAAACCTACCAGCGGCGCTTTGTTCAATATCCGTTATTTTTCAAAAGTTGTTTTTTGTTATTTTAATTATAACGTTCAGTTTTCTGTCAAATGACAGCGTATAATAAGACTTGCGGCAGAAATTTATTTATTTTCATTGCCTTCTCTCTCGCCGTACTGGGCGGTGTCCCACCCGTAAAACATCTCTACCACAATTCAACGTGTGATATGTTTACAGGCTAACTCAAGTTAGTTGTGGATCCTAAATCCTATTGTTGCCAACACCGGACACAATCTGGGTTGTTTAAAGAGCAAAGATAGCTTTGTAACTGCAGACTACGAAAACTTGAAATTTAGGCAGACAGGGTGTTTTCCTTGATGGAAGCGCTTCAGATAGAAAAGTGTCGAGTTTTAAGACAGTGGGGTTTATTGGCCCACCATAGCTCAGGCCGTCGCACAATCGGGGGTCTGTGATACTGCTGTGCCCATCGCACACTGATTGGCTGGATGCATATTGCGACTCCACAGTATACGATCATTAAATGGTATAAAGATAATGAGTTAGTCTGCTTCCCTTAACTACTGGAAATTAATTTCTCGTTTCAGCCATTCCCTTTAGTCCCGGTCGTTTATTGGAACGGAGCTCGCGAGGGCCACAGCAATATTTTTACCTTCGTCGTGCGCCTTAAGCTCTAACCCCCCTCCTCTTCCTCGTCTTCCTCGTCCTAACTCTCTTTCCTCTTCTGCCCCTTCTTCTTCCTTTTGTTTTCCCAACAACAGACCATCAGGACAGAGGCCGATGTTTTGGAGACATACCAAGACAATGAATTTTCGGAAAGTGCGCTTGTCGCTGAGAAGAAACCTCCGTGGTTTTTGGACTCTGAAAATGTCAGTGAATATGCATTGTTAATAATTCACTTATCCGTGTTCTGGGCTATAATATCTTTTGGGTTAATCGAATGTCGGACATTAAAGGGAATTTCGGTTCCGTTTTCCGCTCGTATTTGCAGTTACCTGCGTTGGACTCTACAAACAACTAACTAAAACCACCCGCAAAATTAATGAACAAAAGCTGAGGGCGCGTCAGAAAAGGGGCGACACCTTTGGGGGGATTAAGCGAAAAGAATTCGGAAAGATGACCGCTTCCTCATTGTCAAAACATATGACTTGATGGTTAAAATGTAAGTTTTCAGTTAAGAAAAAGGCATGTTTTAGGATACAAATAAAGGAAAGGCTGATATATAATGTTGCACACCACAGTAAAATTTAAATATGCAACTGAACATTAGATAGCATATTAGTAAAAATGTAGATGATAAATTTCGAATAAAAGTTGAGAAATATAGGACAAAAACTAGTCTTGAGAAGACTGATGTGTTACACTTATTGGCAACCCTCCAAAGCACAGCCTTTAACACACTGTGCCAGTTCAAAAGCGCATAAGATTGAGGAAAATCTGAGGAGTGCCGTTGAGACGCCGCCCCCAAAGCCGACGCCGCTCTCTCTTCCCTCTCTTATGCCCTAGTCCGCTGCCGGAATCCGCCACATGTTTGGTGCTGGGGTTGTGTCGTAGGTGTCAATTCACTGATTGATGGACCGATGTATCGTAAGGTTTGTGCCGCGACAGATTCCGGACTATCATGAA
>CACRXP010000068.1:633823-647775 GCA_902702965.1 Spirometra erinaceieuropaei
TTAAAAATTCAGTTTTGCTTCATACAAACATGCATAAAAATATTTTTTCTTTTGCTCATCCGGTAGATAAGTACATCTTCTTTCAAGTTTATGCTCGATTTAAGCGTATAATTAGTTTTTAAAGAGTTTATAATTGTAAAATGTTTAATACCATGAAGTGGCCGTTCATAAAACGCTATATCTCTGCATTTGCCAATGCGGTTTGTAAAGTTACCAATATAGTTCAAATCCACCGCTAAATTTTATAAACCCATGTAGTCTCCTTTTCATAGCACAGAGAGGCGAATGAATTTCCGTACGCAGAAAATATGCGGCACGTAGACTGGAAACCCTGAATGCAGGTGCAACAGTAGGTCGAATTTAAAATTATTCAGGAATTAGAAAAGTTTTTTAAAACCGAAGTATGCCCTTTCTTTAGAGCATATATTTGGAAGTAGACGTAATTTTCTATCGAATGAAGAAAAAATGAATATTGTTATGCATTCTTTTATGAAGCATAATAGAATTTTTAAGGGCATTAAAAGTCAATGAGAAAAATCCATACTACTTAGTCGGTCATATTTTTACAGAGTATTATTTTTGAAGAAGAAGACACGATCGCCGGGAAAAGAGCTTTATAAGCCTGACGTCTCGGATTCCTGCTCGAATCCATCATCAGAGACATAAGCAGATAAGGGGCTGATGATGATGGATTCGAGCAGGAATCCGAAACGTCAGGCTAATAAAGCTCTTGTCCCGGCGATCGTGTCTTCTTCTTCAAGACTGCTTCCCGGGACTCGTCTTTTTGCTTCTATTGGCAGAGTATTATTTTGCATGCAGCCGAAAGGAATTTCGTTCGAAAGCCGGCACTCTGCGGTAACTGACTTATGATACAGTTCGTGACCTATCCGATGAAAGGTCCCGAACTCTGAACTTAAAGCACTGTTCCGCATGAAACGCCCACCCACTTTCCCCGAAAGGTATTTTGCGTTACAGATAAGACCGCGCTTCAAAATGAGGATCGGTTTGATTTATATAGCACTATTGAATAACTGAGAAATAATATATTTTACGAAAAACTACCAAAAAGACTATATGACATGTTAACTATTCAAGGCTTAATATAACTGCCAGAAGAGAAGGGGAACGTAAAAAAACAACAAAATGATGTAGAAAAGTAACAAATTCAACGTATCGGTACTTTGTCGATTGTCCTTTAGCTTTCAGAGTTGTCGTAAGGCAAGGGGGATGGAGAATACGAAATTATCTAGGGTAGTTTAGTCTAGGTAATTATAAAGCAAAAATTTTCGATAGGATTTAGGTTCGGGCTGTTGTTGGGGATGAAAATGCTTCGAAGTCCGCAGGCGTAGAGGCTGGCTGTGGTCTAGAATATGAGATTATGGTTGTAAGTCGAATTGGAATCATACCTCCCTTGAGCAGTGGACAGAAGCACTACCCTGCAACATTGCGATGTTCATTCGACGTCAATGAATGCCGTTGTAACCGGAGGCATCCTTTACGACATCGATGAACACCCTGCTATTTATCATCTCCGCTTTTGAACTCCAGACCGGTCACACTCCGAATTTGATGGCCATCCAAACCATCGGGCGTCGACAGTTCTTGAAAGTCGGTGTCGATATAGTGGGTGCTCGTGGAAAGCCCGTCCCACATATGACCATCTGGTCCCCTTTCGGAGGTTTGTCTAAAAATAAGATCTCAGCACAAAAGTAAATGTTTTTTTCAGAAGGAAAGTCTGTGATCAATATATTTTTGAGCAAACCCAAACGTTCTCTGATAAGTTTTCTGCTTAAGAATGGATTTATCATGGCGGTTTTCTGATTGACACCGGAATTTTTCATTATTGTTTTTGATTATGCGTAAAGAAAACATTGAGAAGTGTTCTCTGTGATTAGCCCGTAGGGGCATATAATGATACTGTTTCAGTGTTAGACGAATTATATCGTCGTCTTGCTTACGTATGGATCGTTTTGGCCAACCTTAAGTAGTTCTAGGCACTTTTTTATTATTCATAATTCTCCAGAGAGGGACATGGTTAATATTAAAAATGCTAGCTAACGACTCATGCGGCAACAATTCGGCTGCCAATTTTCGTATCCGCTCACAGTCGACTTCCGATAGGAACTGTTTCAAAATCTTTGCTGCACGGCGTGACAAAAAAAGTGGCAGCATGTAGCGCGCAATCCATATATATGTGTTTACGCCTACTATTTCCCGGCTTAGTAAATCAAGTGCTATTGAACAGGCCTATCACTGCGTTTAACGATATAAAACGTAATAGTTTTGTTAGACAAAATTTATAAAGAGCAACTTGCTTCTTGGTTCACGAGAATAATGTGTTTTTAAATACCTGACTTGATCCGATTTTCATGAAATAAAAATAACAATTTCCATGTTTTGAGTGTCCTTCTTTGATATATTTCCTTGTTACATAAAAGCCCCTTTATCACGCAACGTGTGCAAATAAGAGGTTTTTAATAGGGGATATTTATTAGAATAGGAAATTAAGTGGATATCCGGAAACGTCAAAATTTGTCAAATTTTGGTCCGTTTCCGCTCTAAAAGACTGAACTAACACTACCTCTTGTTTAGGAAGGGGCTTTTTGGGATTATAATCAATTCTAAAAACAAGAATACTCGCACAGAACATATGCCGTCTCACCAACGCTAATACCGATCTCGACATTTCCTAAGTTAGGCCAGCTACTGTGGAATAACGCTGTATTATGCTTAGTTTTACAACCCTACTTAACTAGTCTTTCCGAAACAAAAACGAATTTAGGAATTTCGGTTGACATTTCATGAGTCAGCCCACCTTCTGCAGGTGGATACGATGAGCTAATGTGCGTGAATGGTGTGGGCACCTGCGCTGGCTGCGGTGAATGTACGTATAAAAAGGACGAGGACTCACACAAGGCCGATAAATACGACATTTATTGCACATAAATGCTTCAAATGTAAATCAGACAGGTTTTCCGCTGGCCATTCCCTGAGCCACCTGCTGGTAACGTAATTCCAGTATGGATCCTTCACTGAAAGCTATGAAAAGGCAACCAGGACAAAGCCTCGTCAGATTCGCTCGATTAGGTCTACCGCATGGTTCACGGGTCGGTCTCTGTCGCTAGCAAATTGTAAGCAGACCGGCAGGCAGACTCACCGCCATAAACCACCTCAGACGACAATGCGTGCTGCGAACGACTGTAGACATACTAAGCACAGGTTCTTGCCGCATTAGGTAATTCATTAATCATTTACCCCAACACACTTTATGGTTGTATGCTCATACCCTAAATGTTTTGCTCTCTTGCGACCCAGACTAAGCCCTAAGTCGGTGGCCCAGTAGGCACGCTACGCAAAAGCGCAGATGTTCCGCGCAGGCGCTGTCAAAGGACTATAGAGCTTTCACGACTCCGTGTGAAAGGAATTAGTTAGGTTTTGACATAATTTCTGCAGAATATATAAGGAGTGCATGAAGAATGTAACGTGATAAGCACAAAGAATGACCTAAAGCTACTAGGACGGTATTATGCTTTATATTATGCTAAAGATCTTTCAACAGTAAACTATATTTAATTGTGCGGAACCAACAAAAATCAGCGGAAAGATGTTTTTCATTTTACATGACGTGAGAGATGTATTCTTGATCAAGACCAAAACAGAAGCACACTGGCACCGGCCACCTGAAAGAACAAGAAACCTACTGAGTTAAATTGTTAAATATTACGGATGGTTGGGACCGGAATACTAAGCAAGCTGGTTAGCAAGCTTAGTAATGCCCGAGAGTCTATCGTCATCGCAGAAACTCCACCTGCTATTGGAAAAGTTGAGCTGTCGCACAGCTTATGGAAAGACGGAGTCTTCTTCCTGCAAGTACGTCTCGGGAAATAGTTGTGATGTCGTATTCCACCTACTGTTCTAAATGCCTAAAAACACTGAAGCGCTCGATGGGCACACTTTTATTAGTTCGCTCACACAAGTAAGTTGAAGTTAATGACGCACCCAATTACTGCTCATGTGAGAGTGAATGTCTCAGAGACAAATAAAACCAAATACGTTTTACTGTCTTGACCATTTCGTGAATTAGTTAATTCGCAACTAATTCTCTGTTAGTGTTGATAGCCCCTATTCATCACCGATTTCGCAGTGATGTCATTTCACGGCGGTGCCTTACAGCATAAAGAATCTCGTTAGTTAGGATTTTAAAACCTCCACTTGAGTCCGCTACGAACCAAGAGCTAACTGAGTCCTTATGGAGCACCCTCCATATGCAGGAAAACCCTGCTGCCAATAGTTGAACAACGAAGGCTAACAGTCTCCAGCTGATGCGGCCTCTAAGGTGGCTATCTATTTACATCAGGGAACTTAACTAATGAACTGAGCGCAACCGACCAGATGGACATACCTAAGCATGCGATTAAAGCTAAATGAACTTCATCTGAAGTAAAACACAAGTGTATTACCAGAAAATACATTAGACTAGTGAGAAATTACAAGTCGCAAAAAAGGACTGCGTAAGCCACAAACATCATGTCAAATAATTGATCTTACTTTGAGGTCATGAAGAGCGTACGTTCGCGCAAGCAGCTGAACGCATAAAAGCATATAAACGCAGAAAAGTTAAAAACACCTTAGATAATCCTCATGCCAAGGAGTTTTTAAAATTGACGCTATAAACAGCATGGCAGCTAGTAAGCTGCTTCATATTTAGAAGGCATTTGGAATACGGTATCTCATAAATATTTATTAGTTTATGCGCGGCAGATCTAGAAAAAGGTGGCATTATCAGAGTTGCCTGGTGAATACGTCGTCAACTTGAAAGCTATCATATGACCACTCATCTCGGGCCTGCCGGTGCGTAAAAATCTCAAGTACAGTTGAGATAAACCATCATAAGCTTGCCATTTTTTAATGGAATATAATGCTTTAATTCTCTAAATTACTGTTTCGTCTGGCGGCTTTGGAATATACGGAATCCAAAACGCCGTTAAAAGAAACTTGATATTAAGTATTATTACTCGATTATTCAAACAAATGGGTTCCGACCTCGGTTCCAAACACAATAGTTAAAATGCAAAGAAATTTGAAAGCCCGCCTATGCAGTCGGTTACCACAGGTTTCTCTTTCTGCCGATAAGGTTTTAATTGTATTCGCAGGCTCACCTAGTAATGAAGTCCTATCGTAGAAAACACCGAGTGTCCCCAAAAAATACCAATGGTAGATTTGTTCTTGGTCGGTCTTCTGTAAGAAATTCGCGTATTAAAAAGTTCTAGGTTGGAGTGTTTTTCAGATGGATGTCGAAGTGATTTATTAAGCTTCAAAGAAATGTTAGAGAAAATATGCATGCTTTTTTTTATGCATCCTTCTGACCATTATTGGCAGTACCTGTGTGCCATTTTATTTTTTGATTGTTTTCATTATTTGTACTATAATTCTTTGTACTATAACTATTACCATTTGACAAATTATTATTTGTACAAGGTATAAAATACGGTGAAGACAAGAATAACAGATAAAAAAGGTAAGTCATTATTCACATCTCCCTGCATTGCATATAAAATATCCAAAGGTATGCTCAAAGTTTAAGCTGACGTGTAAACTTGGGTAGGTTGCACACGCCCGGAAAATGCGGGCGTAATAGAAATCTCACTTGTTGATATTTACGCATTTTGTGGCACGCATGTTTACTGATCAAACAGTACAGGTGTTTGAAAAAAAAACTTTCATGTTTCTGAAAAAAACTGGGCATTGACAGCAAACGTCACCTGACGCACGCTAAGGGGCATGGCAACTTTCGAGTTGGCAGAGTTTTGTAGTCAAACTGCCCTCCCTGAAAACTTGCACTTTTTACCAAAAAATCGCGCATATACAAGGATGCGTCTCGCGTTAAATAAAACATTGAAAATCGACAAAACGTAAGGAATAACTGGTTTATGACCATAATGTACGCCTCTGTCATTATAATAACTTCTAACTATACCCAAATTTGTAACCAATTTTTTGATAGCACAAAATGATGCTCATTAAGATCCAAAATAATTTGGATTTTTATAGCTGGACAGGTTGGCCACCTACCACATGTGCTAGGCATTGCTATGCGGGACAGTTTTGAAAACGAAAATTTCCGCACGTGCAGAGTCAAATTAAACGCGCAGTAGATGTTCTAACTCATGAAATGTTAGTCAGAATTCCAAAATGCGTGCTTGACTCAAACAGCTTATTTAAGTAGGGTTAAAATCCTGATAATCGCGAAGCATAATCCTAAGATAATTCATTTGCTCCAATATGCTGGCTTTTGGATGGACTTTTTTCCTGTCGCCAGCAAAAATTAAGCACTAAAAATGACTGCTTAAGTGGCATAAATACTTGTTATTGCTTTCGATACCCTTATAAAGTCAGATATCTCATAGAAACATGTTTTAAATATTCGTTTTCTTCCTAATTGGGTCGAAAACAAGGTTTCCTTTAAGTTTCATACTTGAAGAAAAGCCATAATTCGGTCTAAGTATTTACTAATATTGCTTGTAAATTTTACAATATGGCTCACATTCACTGTTAGACGTTTGAAGCCTAACATTAGTTTCCCTTAAAATCTTATAGAAATATATGATTTTCGGTATACGGGAAATACAGTGAGTGACCGATCTCATAAAGTGTTGTTTGAAATTCCGAAATGCGTTTTCGATTAGGAAGGATTACTTGAGCGTGATAGTAATATTAATTATTTTGCGGCATAATCCCATAATATTTCGGACTTGGCAGGATGTTGATTTTTGAATAAACCGCTATTCAAACTGCTGCAGAAACCGTACTTGGTAAAGAACGACTTATTAATTAGCATGCATCTCCCCCCTTTGCTTTTCGGTGGTCTTGCAAATTCAAATACATTTTATAGAAAACACACACAAAGCATGCTTATTTTCAATCGTTTGATAGAGAATCCGTCATATTTACATTTAACACTAGAAAAAGGAGCATAATTAAGCTTTAAAATGTTTCTAATTGTAAGGTTTTAAGACCTGCAATGTCCATTCATACAACATCGTACCTGTCCGTTTCCACTGCCTCGCATGAAATGTGCAACACTGACCGCATTCATTGCAAAATTTTTTGCACTCTATATGATATCCTTCTAAAGGCATAGAAGATATGTGGTTCTCTTTAAGCAGAAAGCATGCACCCTGTTGAATGAAGTCACTTAATGCTAATGCAACGACTGATCAGGCTTTAAATGATTCGGCTATTAAAAAACCATTTTAAAACTTAATTATGTCCCCCCTTTAAGTATTAAACACAAAGATGAAGTGATATTCTATGTAATTATTGAGTGTAAGCATATTTTATTCGTGGTTTCTACAAAATGTATGTGAATCGAAAGATCATCAAAAATAAATGGGACATCTGCATGCTACCTATGTATTCATGTGTCACCGAGTACGTTTTCTATGCGAGATTGAAAAACGATTTATTTAGAGGTCAACATCCTCCCCAGCCTGAAGTATTATTAGATTCTGCCGTATAATAATCAATATTACGATCGAGCTCACGTAGTCCTTCCTAATCGAAAACGCATTTCGGAATTTCAACAAACACTTCATGAAATCGGTCATTAACTGCAAACAGTATTTACTTTGAAAACCCTGGATGTCACTGTAACGGTTAGTTGGGTGTATAATTATTTGGAAAGTGAATATGCCTTAGAAACCGAATCATAATCTCCTTTCAAGTTTACCATTCAAAAAAGCCGTCACTTCCTTAAACATGTCTAAATCAGTGAATATTTTATGCCTGTTCTATAGGAGGTATAATTGAATGTTTTAGGGCGTCGAGAATCAATGAGAAAAAATTTATTCTACGTGCGTAGTCATTTTTTACAGTGTGCAGATTTTGCAGGCGGATAGAAGGAACTTCGTTCAAAGGCCGGCGTCCTGAAGTGACTGAATTATTATGGGATTATGTTGCATGGTAATTAATATCACAATTCTGCTTAAGTAGTTTCCAGGTCGAGGACACATTGCACAATTTCGGTTAACATCTCAGGAATAAGCAAATCTACTGCATCAATTGGGGATTTTAACTCGTTTAAGATAACTAAAAAAAGGTTGGACCGCATTATTGCCGGTCAAAGATTTATTACGGAAAATTATTTGGCAAGGTTATGGTCAAGGACCCTAATTAGCTGTCGGTAGGCTGTGGATCGTGAGCTGGTGTGTGTACTTGCAAAGTCGAGTTTAGCACCGATGATCGGTAACCAAACCCACGAGCGGAAAAAACACAAATCAACTGTGCATGAACTGAGAGATAACGCGAAGGACTGTCAGAATATAGACCACTTTTTCGATTGTCAGGCATTACTTGAAGACGGAAAGTCATGGAATATCCGACTGGATAGCTTGTCTGCATGCCTTCCCTATTTTACTTAAAAGTACCGTTTCTGCCACCGGCCTTTGTCTCTCTGCTGTCCGGGGCGCTGCCCACCTGTCAAATATTCCATTAACATCATTTCTCTATGGCACGATTCGCAGTATACCGTCTGCCAATTAGGGTTCTTCACCATATCGTTGCCAGTGATGTTTGCATTGTACCTCTAGCGTCTACCATACATTGGCCGAGTTTACTGTGGTGCTTTCCACACTGAAACAGGTATATGTGCATTACTATTCTTGAGAATATCCTTGAATTGAAAATAGTTGACATCTAATCAAACGTCACATGGGTTTAAAGGAATATACCAATGAGCGCACTTGCACATACTTACACCTTTTGATTAATTTTTGTCTGGCAGAAAACAGGTGTCCTCTAAAGAACATGGTTTCTCAACCACAGTATTTTATTGAAGGATCTGAGCTAAGGAATTATTTCCAGATTATTTAAACGAGCCACCATGTAATGCCAAATCCGCTACAGAAAACCAAGTGAGATACGTTATTAGTATTGAAATTAATACACATATATGCAATGCATATACCATTGTATATTCCCTATTAAAACCGACAGAAAAACGAGCGAGTGGTTCAGTGGGTAGAGGCGTGAGACTTCTAGCTAAGAGGTCGCTGGTTCAAACCCCAGGTGTTTCACACTTTTGGGTTGAGTATGACTGGCTGACGAGGGCTAATAAGCCGGAAATGGCCATTCCAGTCTCCACTGTCTTCGTTAGTAATGATATTCTGCCATATTACGCGTCGTTATGGGGCTGCTGGCAGGCCTCGAGAGAGAGCTCGCGAAGGACAGCGGAATGAGTGAATCCCGTATGAACGATCGGCGAGTGCCCTCTACCATTACACCTATGTACACATTAGTGACCGGTCCTATAAAATATTAACCGAAATTCGAAAATGAACTTAAGGCTGGAGAAGACTGCTTTAGTACGGTTGCAATGCTGATGATGTTGCGACATAACCCCGTGATATTTCAGATGCGCCTGTGACGGTCATTAAAAACTCTTGTTTTTGGCCGTTTACGTAGGTATTTTCAACATAAATTTTAGATATCCATGAACATTCACAATCGTTCTGCAAAGATATATGCCAATATCCTTTTTACACTTATTTGGTATCAAACCTTAACTCCTTTAAAGTCTAAGCTCAAAAAAAATAGTTTTCCGTTTTAAAAATTTTCCAATGACGAGGCCTTTTAAGACTATGCAATGTCCGCTCGAGCATCGTTGTACCTCTGTGTCTAACAACGCTCCTTATTAAATATGTAACATTGTCTCAAGTCGATATGATATTTTATTAATGATATGGAAAATGTACGTTTTACCTTACGCGGAATGTAAACAGTTTGGCAGCTAAATAACCTAGACAAAAATGCAACGCCAGATCGGGCTGAAAATTGTTCGAAAATAGGAAAGCTGTCTTGAGGCCAAAATATATCCCTTCTTTAAACAACGTTTGAAGGAGGCGCAGTTTGTTATCAAAGGAGTATGAGAAATGATGTTCGTGTGAGTGTTTTCTGTATACCATATTTAAGTTTTCTAGAGCATCACAAATCAACAGATAAAACGTATACAAATGAGCGGTTACTCCCTGCCGAGTGCGGTTTACGGGCAACAGGAAAGGAGTACGTTCGAAAACCAACTCCCAGACCAATTGACATGCCATGGGATTATGCCGGAAAATAACTGATATTACAGTTCCACTCAGGCAATCCTTCCTAATGAAACATTCATTGCCTAATTTTGGTTATTTCTTGAGATTGATTGCTAACTGCGCTTAATTACTTAGACAGTTGGTCACAGCAGGAGCTAATAGAGACATTTACAAGCATCGGCAATCTTATCATTCTTACAGGACGTTTTTTAAAGAATTTGTAGTAAAAAATATAGCCTTCATTTTGTAGCAGAAAACTCATCAAAATTTTGATAAAATAGGACGTGAAACCACGCTGGTCTCAAACGGTCAACAGATGCGCCACGTGGTCACAGCCAATTAATTAACGATTATTTGCTGTTTCAAGTATGACCTAAGTCAAACTCGCGGGTAACCAAACAAATCTGCTAGAGATCTTAAGATCTGCGTTTGTTAATATTACGCAATTACTCGCCTCCATTCTGCAGTCCTCAGCAAGTTGCCTGCGCAAGACGAAATATAAATCAAAAAAGTACACTCACAATCGCCTTACCCTGAATTCGATCACTGAAGTTCATGAAACCTCTTAAGCGGGTGCATACTCTTAAACGATTACCTTGGCAATTCACATCATTTTCCACATACATTTCATTTTTTGTTCGGAAAGAGCTCGAAAGTCGTAATGCATTGTTGATCAAATAAATAAGATTTCGCTCTCTTCAAGACACGCAAATGCGGGTTGGGCGTGGGAGTATAACCCTTCGTAGGACAAGTGACCTTGCTCTAAATTCACGGGGTTAGATTTATGGTTACTGTTAGGATTAGGGCTGAATCTATGAGGGTTTGGGTCGAAAGTTAAGCAGGAGACTAAGAATCTATCTGAGACTTGATATAAAGCCGCCTGCAATACCAGAGAATCGCCATAGTGCCGACACTAAATGGAGAATACATAACATGGTAATGCTTTTCTGCCCACCTTTAAGTGAGGTTTTTGCCTATTCAGTACAATAGTCTAAACAATAGATCGTAAAACGCGCAGTTAGAAAAGTTGATTGAAGATTCGACTAAAAAGGCTCAAGAGAACGATTGTGTCTCGTATACCGATTGGTGGTTGCCCCTTTTGCGATTTTATTTAGGCCGGTTTTACAATCGAATCCCTGAACACTACGCATAAGCTGTATACCCTAAAAAACATAAAGGTCAGATATCCGGTTTATACGTCCAACGATGCGATGGCATGTTCAGCATATCCCATAGAGAATAAAGTAAGGAAGTCGCACTTTCAAACGCGTAAACAGTTAATCTAGTTTTAAACGTCAGCGTTTCAGCATACTGAGTCGTGGTCTCAATTTTCAGATGCACAACTCCGGCCGTTAAAATCGTTTTTAATTCATTTTAAAATAAGCAAATCAGTAGGTGTTTGCTATCAGGATAAAGGTTGTTTTTGGATTTCAGACGAATGACTATTTATCTGCTTCGTGTAGTCTGTGGATCATGTATTATTTATGCAAAACATGATCAGGCAAAAATGACGGAGATTAAGACAAAGGAATTATGGAAGAAACGGCTTCTGAAACCCCGTGAACCATGCGTTCACATGTCTTTCTGGGCCGACCTTTAGGCGGATATTCGTAAACGTTCGTAATTGGCCCATAAATAGACCACTTCAGCGCTAGGTTATTCTGTACTGGAAGTGGAATTATTTTGCCCTCATACGCCTACTCTAACCAGATTTTGAGGCGGCAACTTGGATGATTTAGCCTTAAACGTCATTGTCTGCGTAACTGAACAGAAGTCAACGCAATTTTCTACCTAGCTTAAACGCTGAGGTGTGTCATTTCAGGCAGAGGTAGTGTAGACACCGGCGCAGTAATTGGTTTGGGGTGAGAAATGGTTGCTTGTGCCCGTTGACATTCTCTTTTCATAACAAACTTGTTTCTTTGCCAGCAAAAGATCTAAACAATTGGAGGGAACATGTTGGCTGCAGAAATTGGCCGAACATTTACGTCTATCTCTGGACTGTCTGACGGCATCGTAATATCAAACCCACAACTAAGTCCGCTCTTGGAGACATAGTCTTAAAGGGAAATGACATTTTAAACAAAATGTTCTGAATAGAGCCTGCTTTAGACAGCCAGTTCTTACTAATGATGTCTGATATTTTGGACTGAAACCTAAGAAGCTAAAAACCGCCTGTCTTGGTTAATTGACTCGAAGAATTTTGCAATTTGAGCTCTTAATATCGTGGTTTTCTAGTTATCATGTGATGACTAATGTGCCCACACTAAAGCAACGCGCGTGATACGTAGCTGTTTTAAGAATTAATCCTCCGGTTATATCATTTTGGTCAAAGAGGTGAGATTTAAGCTTAAAAAGCTCCGGAAGAGAAAGTTTGTCGATTGTTAGTACACATATGGCAAGTCATATCGCGAATGCACCTTGTAGACTGAAATCATCAAGCGCAACTGCAACGACTGATCAGGCTCCAAATTATTCGGCAATAAATAAACTTTTTAAAAGCTTAATTACACCATCTATTCGAGTATAGAATAAAAATATGGCGGGATTTTCTATCAGACGACTGCACGGAACCATACTTGTGTTTGGGGCTTTTATAAAATATATTTGAAACGGCAAGACCGTCGAAAACAATAAGACAAATGCCTGCTATCTTAGTAGTCATTTTTACCGAGCGCAGTTGCCACAGGAGTTTGAAAGCAGGGTACTCAATAGCTGACATCCTGTCGAGTCCGAAATATTATAGGATTACGTCGCATGATTATCAGTATTACAACCACGCTTAAGTGATCATTCTAAATCGCGAATGCATTTCAGAATTTCGGCCAACATTTCATGCGATCGGCCACTCATTGTATCTTGCAGTCAGTGGGTCTAGCAAGGCGACGTGGCAGCCCAAGGGGCTAGGTGAACATGTCAACGAGATGCCAGTAAGTGCATTGAAGCATCAGTCGACTGAATCTTAGGTAAACCAGAAGTCGCTGAGGCAAAAACTATCTGTACGCAGCTTATTTTTAAAATTTGGAACTAACGATGATTGGTCGTCTGCTGGTTGTTCTACTTTATCGTCCCTCTTACTGGTCCGGCATGTTTTTTAGCCTTTTTTGACTTATCAAAGTTTCGCATTTTCTAACAGCTGTTCCTTATCCGACGGAACAAGGAGAAAGCAAACTGAAACTCGCTATCCCTAGATGCTGCAGAAATAATCCACGCCAAGTTCTGTAACAATACAAAAAAACTGTGAAAACAGTTGGCGTCGAGAATGAAAACATCTAGCTGCTGAGGAATCTAGGCCTGAGGCTCTCAACGGAATAGGCCGGAGAGTAGGGCACTACTGTGTCTAGACAACGAAGTCTACTAAAAACAGTTTTATTTTACAGACTAGCTAATTGTGATCAATGCTTACCCAAACTATCACTAAAATTGTCCGTTCTGTTAAACTTAGAGCTTTTCTTTTAATTTGTGGACTTGAAAGATAGGCTTATGATTCAAAACCCGAATATTGCCTCGACTGATGGTTAAATCCTTTGTGAAAGTTAAGAATCCGGCATATAAAGATGATGCGAACATGGGACCTCAATAAACGTCTTCGGCTGATTTTCGGTTATCGCCGAACCAAACCACAAGGAGGGACCGGAAAGATTGGACTAATTTTCTCAGTCTGGTTACTTCTGCGAGAACTGAACTTTGCAGATTTGTTCAGGTGGCAGGAAAAAATGTATTTTAACGTAACTTGAAGGTTGTTCCGTTTATTGCATGACAAATATATACTAAAACGACTTTTCTAAAGAAAACATGGATAAAACAAACATAAGCATTCAAAACCTTCAATTTTGGCAGCATTGTAGAGACGCGTATGACTGCAGT
>CACRXP010000068.1:647988-669537 GCA_902702965.1 Spirometra erinaceieuropaei
TAAAGGCGCAGGCTACTTTTGAGAATGCTGCGGAGAGACCCAAGCATAATTTCGCATAGCTGACATTGAAAAATCACTGACCCAAGGTCAAACCAATTAATGCTCTTTCGAGACGGACGCTTGATTTTGTACATGCAAATTGGCAGAAAGCTCTGTTCTTCAAGTCTACGCTGGCTTTCAGTCGTCACTTAAATTACTTTAGGCAAGCCCCACTTAGAGTCCGATATATCAAAGTGGTCATATTGAAACATGTGGAGAATTATACTAGAATAAGAAACTAAATGTTACGAAACACGACAGAGGGTCTGGTTATGTCCTAGTGAGTGAAACTTTATAGGATTGCTTTTCAAGGGGACAGCAACCGACTTAACAAGACGATGTCCGCAGACAACGACTACTAGCGCTTACCCCGCACCGAATTTACATGTACGTTCTATGAACTCGTCCATCCAGCGTTTAGGAGGTAAAGACCGACTACCGTTGCAGGCCATATCGACGTGTTCTTACCCACTCACTCTCCTGTGGAGCGGGATAGAGTGGCCGTACAAAGAGACGCCAAGAAGTGAGAGTACGCGCACACATACCGGCTTGGCTAGGCAGAAGTGAAAACGGAACTACCCTGAGCCCCATTCGTAAACATCTTGTCGATACGAAAGAACCATTTTAAGTTTTCCTCAGGCAACAGCACTATACTTCAGAGGCCTACGTCAGCGGGCGTTAGCACCAACCGAGGCAGGGGCCAAACGGATAGCGAATCCACTTCTGTGTTGTCAGATGACGTCGATACTGGCGCTCTGTCTTCGTGGACAACGCCGATCCCAGATGGTTATTACACGCGCCCTAATCAGCTGATGACAGTGATGTATGCTCCACACACTCGACTTACGAACATCACTCACAGTCTATGTCATTGCCCCCACCCTCGTTGCCCAATGATAATAATACGCCGACCTCGTCAGACGGCTAGCGTGGGAACGACGATTATTAATATCCCCGGAGTCCCCTATAAGCCCTATGGGCTTGCCATGTTTTCATTTTCCAGGTAACTGCACTGGCCGGACAATGAGGTACCAAAAACACATGCTTATCATGTTGGTTTTTCAGATTAGATATACTTGAAAAATCGGAACAAGCCTGGCCAATGACACCGAGTCTAGACTGAGAGAGACAAAATAAGAATTACACTGCAGACATAATTCTTCAACGCAAAAAGCTCTTTGGAAACTCAAGGTCGAAGCTTCTGTGGAGGATAAACTTACTCCACTGCTGCAGGCGATTCAAGGCTGTGTAATTCACTAAGCATTTACTCCCTTGGCCACGCCAAGCGGTCGGCTTTAGGCGCACAGCTGCATAACGAGTGGCATTTGCACTTGCTATGATTCAACTCGAAGCATCCCGCATAGCCTGCAGGACATATTGTGAATTTGCCGACTTCATGAGACATTCAAATTCTATCGCTCGATGAATGACCTCTGTTCTTCCGTGTTCCGCCTGCAGATGCTAGAATATTTGTGAAATTATCGATAAGCAGAATTTTCCAATCGGCACACCGGTTTCAGCCCAAGGGTAGTTTCTTCTTTGTCAAACGATGGACGCTCGATTCGTAGTTAGTGATCAATTTTACCGCCACATTAGACGACGGGGAAAACGACTACTCCTTAGACACCCTGGTAGTGGGCTTCAACATAGGTAGAATACAAATGACCAACTTTGTCTGCAGAAACGAAGAGATGGATTCCAGAAAGCAGTCGATAAGAAGGAAACATAATCTTTGCAACATGGACTTTACTGGTCTGAAACTTCTAGGTCACATACTAACGAGAGTATCTTGATATTGAAGGAAACCCTTTTTGCGACGCTCATAGACAAATTAATTCAAGCTTATCTGACATCCGATTTTGTCTGCGAAAAAGAGGGAGAACGAGACCTCTGTCTTACCAGGCGTTTGATAGAACAATTTGTAGAAGAAAGCATGAACAGGAAAATGAATAATCTTCAGACTTATCTCTCTAAGTCGGGGACGTGTCCTAAATCGCGGCCAAAGCGAACTACTGAGGAGAATATGCTCTGCAGGCATGCAAGCTAACGAACTCCTTTTTATGAAACATCCTGCGTGGGATAGATTCTCTGGAAATTTAATCACAGGCCTGTCAAAGACGCAGATGGCAACATTTGTAAAGAGCGACTTATTCGTCACACTACCTTTACGAGCGCATCCGGTCAGTCGACTTCTGCTTGAACTTTGTTATCGTGTGCAGTTCCAAAAGGCCGAAGCACACCTCCACTCGCGACGAAGTATGGATAGGCTGCATCTTCAGACCTGTTTCTGTAAAGTATGCCATGGTGGTCGATAGTGCGTTCGCCTCTCAAAGCGGATGGCTGGGTTAAATAAAAACTTGAAGAAATTTGTCGTTATTCCAATCCCGGTTCACCTGGCTTGACAGTAACCATCAAGTAGACGTCAATCAGGCATCTCAAGTTGCCTTTTCAGTGCTTCCAAGGCACTCCAAATTCCTGCGTCTGCGTACATTAGAGACGACTGATGCACCGGATTTAAGGTAAGCTAGTCCATCCTTCTGTATGCGGAAGGCTAGGTACTCCCTGCTAAGCTCCGCTGCACATATATCTACCCGCATTCCAACACGCCGCGTTACGCCTAAGAAACTCGTACAGAGCCCCCCGGCACACGAGTCCTCGCCTCCGCCTTGACACGTCAATACACCTTCGATCCTCTCCGCTTCTCGCTTGCCCGCCGGTTGATTTTAAAATTTGCTGCCGTGACGCATGTTGCTTTACAGACCTGATGATTAATAATCCGAAACGTTGTGCCTGTGAACTTCGTCCTTCCCATGCTTAACATACGTATCACTATTAGACATAAGCTAGACAGCTTTATCAGTCGAGACATGATGCTCGACAACTTGAGGGTTCCAAAATTAGAAGATGGGGAAGACAGTTAGGTTGACACACCTTTACTGAGGTCGAGAGTGTACACACAGAATGACAAGTAGTTGCAGCTAACGTTCCCAATACGCAGTGTGTGTGTGCTTTGCGGTGAGGTTGATGGGGGCCTCATCGCCGACCGAGTACGCTTTTGCTTGGGCTGTGTCCGCCTGAATCCGATCACCGACGGACGCAGTCAGATTGACTTCGAGCTCTAGCAAGCTAGTGCCAAGTTGCAAGCGGCTCCAGCGGCGAACTGGCAGAGAAGGCGAGACAGACAGAAAGACGATATGAATAAGTGGCGATCGAGATAACAGACTCTCACATACCAAAGGCAAAACTGGTCAGCCTGAAACAGCGTTTTTATTCTGTGCAACTGAAGGGGAGCGAGTGAGATTGTCAACGTTAGTTTCAGACAAGTAGAATTTGTCTCTTCCTCAGAAACCTGCAGCATTTTGTGCCCCACAGCCGTAATTAAGCCACAAAACAGTCGTCCGTCTAACGAGACCCATAATTTATAGATATACGCACATATTCCATAAGTCACTGCGGAAACATCTATCAAAAATAGCCACAATAATTTATGTGTGATGCACTTTTGCTAACAAATGCTTTAAAGCAACACCACTTCCGCGTTAACCTGTTGGAATATGTATATTTTTTACCATAAATACCGGCACGTTTAAGTAAAGTAGCTAGCTTATCTTATAAACTGTTGACCGAAATTCTGAAATGTGTTTTCGTCAAGAAAAAACTGCATAGACAGGGCTGTAAAACTCCTTATTGTACGGCATAATCCATAGATACTTCAGTCACGCGAGAATGTTAATCTTTAAATAAGAATCTTTTCGGCCGTCTAAGAAATTGATGAAATTCAGTAGTCCAGTAATATAAACTGTCACATTGATTTCTATGTCCCTATCTATTTAAACCTACTTTGTAGAACAAATTATACAAATATTTTTTTCTTTGTATTCGTTGGGTAGACCTTTTGTCCACAGATGCTGCTGTTAAAGAATGGACAAGTTTTTTTGGAAAACGTCTACAAATTTGCGATTTTTAAGACCATAAAACGTCGATTCAGAAAAGTTTACCGTCTGCATATTTAGTGTTCTCCTTATAAAGTATTAAAATGGACACAAACATTGAATAATTTGCAGAATTCTACGTAGAATCTTCCAAATAGCGTGGAGAAATGCTCGATTTTCCTTACATGAAAAGTATACAGCCCTAAACGGAACTGAGGCCAAAATACATCTTTTGCTTAAGTTCAGCATGTGAAGAAGGCGGAGGTTTACATAAAATGAGTATATAATATATCTTAGTATGCGTTTTCTATAAAATGTCTTGGAACTTATAATCACATCGAAAATCGCTGTTAAAATATTTTACAGCATATGTAATCACATTTTCCGAGCGTTGAGTCATTCCGGCGGCCGGAAATAGGCATCTTATAGTGGTAGGAATCTTTTAAAAGGATGCTGCATGATAACGAGTATTGCAAACTTTTCAATCAAAAACAGGTTTCAGAGTTTTGGCTAGCTCTTCATGGGATGAACTAACTACTGTGAGTAAACATAACGGGCAGTTGTCTCTTCAGTAACAGTGGGAAAACCGCCATTATCAATATATTTTGGTTTGTGGTTCTTTTTTGAAAATAATGCTGGATTTCGGCATTTCTTGGGTTAAATTTCAACACCGCAAAATTTTTAGAATATTCTTATCTGAATTCGTCGTAATGAACACTTAGTCAGCTAGTATCATGTTTGCGTGAGTCCACGAATTTGACCGAAACCGTCATCTACGGAAAGAACCACCAGCGAGCGCCGACTAAATATCTAAAAGCCCCTGAGTGTTGTTCACTTGCCGATCCTTTAATAACCAAACGTGGCAACTTTGTGAACAACAAGTATTAATTCAGCATCTGTGAAACATTTACATGGGCTCGACAACTGTCGCCGTTGCCAGTACGTTTACGGGAGTAACCTTTTCTGTATACACGAAAAGTGTATGCATATGATAGCATCTGCAAACCATGTTTCAATTTTTTCGTCACTGACCACTCGTTAGGCCTATGACTTTATGCAAGTTTTACTGCTACTACACGCCCACCCAGGAAGTATGCAAAACGCATCTTCTTTCCTGATCTACCTTCCGAGTCATGCAGAAATGGAAGATTTGTTCTGTGCAACATTCTGAAAATGTTCCTGCATAACAAGCACTTAACTGTTTTCCATGCTGCAGATTGAGTTTATACCTAACGAATGCGCACCGTGATTATTATTAAAATGGGACTTTCAAACGCCGTTATGTGTTCATGATTTCAATTATGTAATTTTGGAATGCAAATCTATTGTGTACTTCCACGGATAAAGTTTGTTCTTTCGACAGAAATTTCCCCTTTTTTTCGCCAGTCTAATAATGATTTCGCAGAAGCGCCCACCGTTTAGAAGTCTAACAGAAAGGCCTCATTTCAGATGAATATTCCAACTGATACCTCATTGCTAGTTCCATATTTTTACAAGAATTAACCAAATTCTCTGTGTATTCAGTGATCATTGCCAACGACTGTCGTCTAAATGCGGTTGCAGGCGGAAATCATGTCCCACACATTTTGCCATTGGATATTTTTATTTTTTAATCTTCCTGTAAAAGGGCACACCATGATGTGATGAAAAAGACCTTAATTGGAATCATTGAGCCATCTATATCTTAAGTGGTAAATGTTACAACAAACAATAGGCAGTATTATAACCCAATTACGTTTGACAGCATATCCTATGTGAACACTTACAAACGTAGACTTTGAGCTGAAGAAAGCGGTGGAAATTTATTAAACAACATCCGAAAAATATATGGTCAGAATAACAATGAAATACGGGACAGACCTCAGTGTTTATTTATCCCTTAGGTGCCGCCATCAATAGTTTAACCCTCATCCCAAGCTTTAGCGACCTGATACATGCACCGCAGCTCAAATGACCACTGCGCTTGACAGTTCGCTAATAGAATGGAAGAGATGGAAGAGACATGCGATTTGGAAGAAGCCGATGGGATAGATGCAACAAGAGGCTTACTGACCTGTCGTTTCTGGTACACACTCGAAATTCAGTTAGTACACGATCAGCTGGACATGGCTCTGATATTTGGCGGCTGTATGATTCATTGTGGGGGGGGGGCGGTGTCACAATTGTTTATTGTTGGCGTGATAATTACCTAGCAATTTATCTCGCTGTCACTGGGACTGTTGGTCATAGGTGCACTTCCCTCGTGGCCAGTTATTTTGTCCCGCAAAAATCTCAACACAGAATCTGGAAGTGAGATGTAAGTGCACTAGTAAATATATTGTAGGCCAGGAAAAGTATGAGTTAGGCAGCTCGTGTCTCAAAAGATAATCACATCTTGTGATAATTTCGAGATCAATACGAGAGAGAGGGGACGGGTTCCAGGAAACAGTCGGGAAGACGGAGACACGATCGCTGAGACAAGGGCTTTATTAGCCTGACGTTTCGGAATCCTGCCCGAACCCATCGTCAGAGACAAAAGCAGATATGGGTGGTTCAGGTACAAGAGATTGCAGTATTTCTAGGAAGCAGTCGCCATGCTACCGCATTCCTATGAAAAGTCACGACCTCTCCCCCGTTTATCAGGGATCGTTGTACTTGGTGTGCTGACTGTTTGACGGCCGACATTTGCGTTGTTAATTGCTGCAATCTCAAGACGTATGATGGATGTTGGTGTGATGTTTGCTCGCCAACTGACTCACCGATCCTATCGTTGGGAAGTGTCCACCTGTGCGCTTCCTGCGTGGCTAATTAATCGGCCTAGGCAAAGTCTCACCACCGAGTATGGAATGGGAAGTTCGTTGCACTTGTTAATGGAATGGGGGTCTGTGAACCATGAATCAAGCTGCTCGCTGCTCCTCCAAGACTGCCGCGCGAGACTTCGCAAGTACCGTCAGAGGACTGACAAAGAAAAGACCAGATACTGTGAGCTCATGAACAAGATCGGTAAAAATCTGCTCCTACAGAGGATAGTTAACAAGTCCGCGAACAGAGAGTGAGACGTTACGCAGCGCTGGAGAACAAATTCCGAATGTTGTCCAATCCAACGTCGCCCAGAGACGACAAATTTGTGCGCAACCTGTCATCAAACGGGCTGTCGTCGGATCATTCAACACGGCTGACGACAAGCCTGCTAACATGATTGCAGCGGTGGAATCAATCTTTTGTCAGACGGAAGCAACGGAAGAGACTATGAGCCTCATCCGAGACCAAGTGTCATCACTCCTAATGGTCCACAGGTCGCGGGAATTACTTTCTACGGTCGAACCTGATGCACTTGGAGAACTCAAGGCCGAGAAAGACCTGGTCATCGTGCCAGCGGCAAGGAAAGCTCCGCGGTTGTATTGAACATGACAGACTACCTTCAAATAGCTGCAGGATCGACAGTTCTATGTCCCATTTACAACGAACCCTGTAAAAGCGCTGACATACGAAATTAATGCTACGTTGTTGACCATGGAGAACTCAGGTGCAATAACACCGACCGACAGACGCATTACGAGACCCCAAGATAGGCTTTGTCCCGATTCTATGGCCTCCCTATAGTGCACAAAGAGGGCGCTCCATCCCGACCCATCGTGTCGCTCGAAGGTACTCCAACGTACGGACTGGCTAAGTGGCTGTTCCGGCGTCTCAAGTTCCTGAACGCTGAGTCAGACACCACGGTCTCTTCGTCAGCACAATTCCTGTAAAAAGCCAAAGGGGTATGCATCCATCCAAACGAGGTCATGGTATCTTTTAATGTTACATCCCTTTTTACTTCTATTCCCCAGGACCTGGCGATCGAGAAATCGAGCTGCTTCCGCAGGGCAAATACGATTAAACAGAGAATCGTCTTGGACACGTCCAAGTCCTTCAGCTCCTAACGTTCTGTCTCAGGACGTACTTCATGTTCGACGGGACAATCTACGAACAGGTGAAGGGCACACTGATGGGTTCGCCGATTTCGGAATTCATCGCCGAGGCGGTCCTGCAACGGTTAGAGTCGCTGGTCTTCGACAACACAGACCGAAGTTCTGGGGCCGGTTTGTGGATGATACCTTCGTCGTCATCGAACGGGATCCGGTGCTGACATTCAAAGAACCTATCAACGACGTCCTCCCGGACATTCAATTTACGATGAAGGAGGAAGAGAACAACCAGCTGGCCTTCCTGAATGTCCTCTTATGCCGCAAAGATTGTGCTGGACTAAAGACAAAAGTTTTCAGGAAAGCGACAAATACGATGCAAGTACAGAACTTCAACAGTAACCACCCAATCAGCCACAAACGCATTTGTGTAAAGACGCTCTATCGACATGTCAAAAATAAATGCAGTGAGACGGAAGACAAGATTGCTGAACTACAATAAATCCGACGGGTATTCAAAGCCAATGGCTACCCGCGCAACTTTGTCAACCGGTGCATACGCAAAAGGGACGAATGGCCTAATTGTAAGGACACCATATTTTGGTGAGCGCTTTCGTATGTCGAGGAAATTTCGGAAGATGTCGGTCGCGTTCTCGAACCACTTGGGGTCGGAGTTGCCCACAGACCTAAGGTAGCCACCAGGCGTCAGGTAATGAAACTGAAAGACCCGCTGCCACGGCAAGAAACGTCCGGAGTCGTTTATAGGGCCTGGGGCAGTTGCGGACAAAGCAATTACGTCGAAGAAACCAGAAGACATCTCCAAAAACGAATGACCGAACACGCCGCAGCGGTGCGCAGAAATGAGGCCAGCTCTCAAGTTGCGGCTGATTTGACGAGATCCGGTCCCACATTCAAATTCAACGAGGCCGAAATTCTCGCAAGAGGTGATAACTGCGTGCGCCGGAAGCTGCTTGAATGATGGTTTACTGACCACCAGTCCATTAATAAGTGCAATGAACTTCCCCTTCCATACTCAGTGCTGAGACTTCGCATAGACGGCGTAATTAGCCACAGGGAAACGCACAGGTGAGCTATTCTTCCAACGCCAGGGCCGGTGGATTAGATGGTCGAGCACTTATCACACCAACATCCAACGCACGTGATAAATTAGCGGCAATTAACTGCGCGGATGTCGGCCATTAAACAGTCAGCACAGGAAGGGCAACGATCCCTAAAAAAGGGGTGGGCCGTGAATATTTATAGGGATGCGATAGCATGTCGGATGCTTCCTATAAATACCGCAACCCCTTGTGCATGAACCACCCGTATCCGCTTTTGTCTCTGATGGTGTGTTCGAGGAGGAATCCGAAACGATCGTATCTCTTTCTTCCCAATTAAGATATCGTACAATTTGGTTATGTGAGCAAGGGCCGGTGAATGATCCACGGGTTCCCGTGGCTTTCACGGCGAAAACGTGCACCAAGGCGTGCTTCTACACCTTCCGGTCTGCACTAAACGGTCGAAAAGTTTAAACGACAGGAGGAGGGGACGGCTGGTACCCCAATCGAGTGATGCGCATAAGGTCCATATTAAGAAAAGACTATGTCAGTCTCCCAGTCTACCAGTCGGTCGCCACACACAAACACGCACGGGGCTGATGGCGTGGTCTGAGTCGAATTGTAAATTGAGAACCTTTCAAGCCACGGTTTTTATCGCGCCGTTATAGTCTCAAGCAAGAAAAAATGCTTATATGTGGGCAAAATGCACTGGGAGTCAACCTTTCTCTCCCCTCATTCCCATACACCAGTGGATTGTCTGCGTCGGTTATCTAACTGGTGCGTAACAGATATATTCAAATCTATCTGAGTTCGCCACACACACTACCATTACCCTACACGATACAACAGGAGTTCGTACAATTGGGATAGACTGCTGTGGATTTTATGTGCAGCAGGGGAGCCAATCGCGTATCCATCGCATAGAAACTACAAACCGGGGTCTAGAAAACCAACATACACCCGTTGGACACTTCGGTGGTAATTCTCGGTCGTAAGTTGTTGTATAGCAGCAAATATTTAAAATAGACTGTTTGCAAAGTTATCATTATGTCGGTCGAGCACGTCTCCTACATGGCCAGTAGCCGTTTACTAAAAACTTGATAAACTATTCATCTTCATATTGTGCAATTCAAATTTATTTTATCCGGGATAACTTGTAAGCATTTGACAAAGACATATTCCCAACCGCTTTCGAAAAATCGAATAAAGCAATTTTACATTAGTTCTAGTGCATCCGCGACCCTTGTTTGTCTATGAGATGTGACGCGCTAATACGAACTACGATGTTCAATATATATGTCCATATTTTAATCAGCCATTCATACGAGCACAGTTTGCATGTCCACTGGATTTTTAAGGCATCGTTGTAATAGCCAGACCAGACTGCCTAGCAAAAACGAGAAGAACACTGAATGGATGAAGTTGGGGCAAAACTGACCGACCGTCTAAAACGACATCCCACAGGTGATTTTACAAGCGACTATGATCTCTGACACCTCCGACCAGTCGGTACACATTTCCCTTCACTGTATCGTTCATCTAAGGTCCATAAGGCCATCCTGCCAGCTCGCTCGATTTCGAACTTGCGGACTCCTCCGGATAATGCAGTCGAGAAGTGTCTGGAAGAGAAATTCAAGCCTGCGCAGTATCGATTAGCAGCATCTACCCATCAAGATGCCTTCCAATTCAAAGACGACTTCCAATTTCTTAAATTTAACGGCATCTCATCACTTTTTTACAACTCTACCTATAATAGACAAAGTCGACTAGGTCTGCAAATACCTAACGGCCAGTCACCCGAAAATAATCTAGACGAACACATTCATGAAGTTATTACTAAGATGCACATTAACTGCGCAGTTCTTCTTGACGACCAATGCTATACACAAATAGACTGGCCTATTTTATCTCTTATAGCCAATGTCCTAATGGATAAGCTAGAGAAATGCAAATAAGACAATCAGATCAATAAGCTTAAACATTACGATTGCTATATTGATGATATCATTGCAATTGTCACATCAAAACCCAACGGACTGATCTCTTAAACGCTGCATGTTAAGCATATCCATCGATCAATTTCATGTTGAAAATGAAAACAGTCAGTTCGTTCCCTTTTTTAGATGTCCCTCTCAACATCAGGCCTGACGTTAGCGCCCGAAGAAGCGTCTATTGTAAGAAAACCTGGTTTGGGCCATATACAACTTCCGCAGTTTTGTGCCGTTACAATAAAATGAAATCTAGTCCGATGTTTGGAACACAGACTTAGGTCGACCATTTTTTACAGAAAACATTGAGAAGAAGTTCAGAAATATCCAGGAGTTCCTTCGAAAAACTGGCATCCTGACGAAATAATTGCAATGAGTATTGCTGAACAAACAGACAAAATCCACCGTGTTACCAAAACCTCTGTTTCTGAATGCCTCTTTTCAAAGAGACGCTGCGATTGAACTAAGAAGACGCCTCGATCAAGCTATTTTACGAACTCACCCAGCAACAAGTCTTCGAGTGCTATTCTCTACTGACCCTATTGTACGTGCTTCTTTGGGGCAGAATATATTGGTCGCATGAGTCAGTGCCTATCCGAAAAACTACGAGGCACTTTCCAGCATGTCTGAAAAGAGGCCAAACCTGTAGCATAAAGAGCGCCGTTCTCGCGCATGTTGCCAATTCCGAACGTCGCGTGGATCCCAAGGAAACTTTTCATGTTCCGTCGAGCTACAATAAGCTAATGGGCCAGCGTCTGTTAGCAACGTCAGAAGCAGTCGCCATCAGGTTACAGAAACTAATTATGGAGTCCGCTCTTTCCCTGATCAAAGATCGACTAATTGCATGTAATTCTCTGCGCTCTTCTGCTCTCTGTTTCCTATCATTTACTTTTATCACCCCTTTAATATTCCCACACCTCGATCGTGTTTTAAGAGAGCTTTAATCAAGTTCTCTAGTCATCAACACGTTTTATTTACTTCCGTCTCAAATAAATGTACTGACCTTATGAGTATTTATCGAAATAAAACATATGCCCGCCAGCTAGTGTTATGCATAAAAAAAGTTAGCACAGCCACAGTCAGTGCCAATCCCACAAGAATCGCTATTATGACTAGGGCATTTTCCGATATTTGGCGAAAGAAATTGTAGAAAATTCTCTGAACTTAAGTTTATTTTTTAAACAGACCTCTTATCGTCGTAACGGTAAAATTTCAAAATCTCCCAAAAGTGTCCATGTGCCTGCAGACTGGCGCCAGCTGCTATTCAGAACTAAACACACGCACGTCTGCATGAATAAACAATTAGGCTGTGGCTTAGTGTCTGCCTCACATCTCAGTGCCCATTATGGACAAAATTAGAAAAAAATTCCAGAAAAATTTAGGTATAAAATCTAATTTCCTTTAAGGTGCAGCAAGTGAAGACAAATTACCGAAAGTATAAAAGTAAGCGCACTTACAACCGCATAAAGTAATTTCTCTGAACACTGATGCATGTCATCCATCCCAATGACTCATTCGGGTAACGAGTAACAAGAGCTAATGTCTATTGATGCATTCCAGAGCGAGTTTTTGTCCTCAGTGCTTGCGGTGTCAATGAGACATGAGCGTCATGCTTACTCAATCATGAAATTGCGCTAAAAGTGAACCTCCACGTATGCGAATACTTCCGAAACTTATGTAGCATGAATTTTTGTCATTAATTTTCGATGCCCCTAATAGTTGAATTATATTTCCTGGAAAACATGCATAAAAATATTCATTGTTTACTCATTCTGTATACAATTAAGTCTTCTTTCAACCTTATACTCGAAGGAAGGGCATAATTCGGTTCTCAAAGTACCGTGAAATGGCCGTTCATAAATCTTCACGTCCCTCTGTTTACCAACGTGGCTTGTAAAGTCAACAATAGGGATCAAATAAACTGCTTAATTTTATGAACCCAGTAGGATTTCCCTATACTACCGTAGAAAAATATATGGTTTTCCGTACACGGAAGGTATACGGCTTGTAGATTGGGAACCCTAATTCCAAGTGTGACGGAAGAGCGGGTTCAAAATTGTTTTGGAATTGGAAAGGTATCCGAAAACGGAATTATACCCTTCCTTTGAGCATAAAATTAGCAGAAGAAGTAACCAGTTACCGAATAAACGGAAGAATGAATAATTTTATTCATGTTGTCCATAACATATAATTGGACTTTTAGAGGCATCGAAAACCAATGAGAAAAATGCATGCTACATAAGTAGTCGTTTTTTTCAGAGTGAAGTTTTTCCATACTGATGGACGGAGGTTCTTTTGAAAGCCGGCATCCTGAGGTAACTGAAATAGTATAGAATTATGTTGCAGGCTGACTTGTTTAACGACACTACTAAAGAAATCTTTTGGAAACGAAAAGAATTTCAGAATTTCCGTTGACATTTCATGAGTTGGCCCACTTACTGTACGGCTACGCCATATGATCCAAATGGTAAAATTAGTTATAACTCGTGGTTCCTTTTGAGCATCACAAACCAGATTTATGTCACCGGAATGACCAGCGACCGAGATTGCCACGCCCATGAACTCATCCTACACACTGCTTATGGTGGATGTGAATAAATGCGGCACAAGTAAAAAGTTGCGAAAATTCCCATGGAGCAACTCAAAAGAGCATTTGGCGAGTATACGCGTGTATGCGATATATTCTCATCGAACCAGTACATTTGTGATGGGCATGAGGTACAAACTGAAACGTGTGAGGAATACGTGGGAGTGACTACGGCTCGTCTTTTCATACAAGTGGGTGTGTGAATAATAAGGGAGGAGGGGAGAGAAGGCAGTGAATGACTGTGACGGTTGGGTAGATCCGTGTCATAATGGGGACGAGGGGTAGACGGGGCGCGGAGACATGCATACAGTTAATCGATCCTTGGCCACGGCAGACGCGGAGCGTGCGAGCGGTTCTTCTGCGCGCACAGCACCGGCCTCCGTAGCCTGATGACAGTTGTTTCCCCTGTTGCTAGTAAGCGCTGACCAAGTCGCTTAAGATGGTTAGGTGGGACCTTGTAAATAAGACGGAACGCTTCCTTAGATCCACACGGTGCCCAGAATCAACCGCGTACGAGGATGGAGCCACGTCATTTTCGGGCACATTTAGAGTCGGTTGCGGTGAAAATACTTTAGACTTCTGAGCCGAATTTTGCATACTGGTTAAGTATTTGTCATTCAAAGGGGCGTAGCCAAGATGGTAACCCAATAATCTCCAGTTTGCGTCTGCTGAACATCCGACTGACTTTGCTAATCCGCGTTGCATTTTTGATCCCGATCACGAGGTTGCTTGATTCTTTCTAGATAACGGAGTTTGTCCATAAATGTAAACAAAATTCGTTAGATTTACAGTCGGCGCCAGTCGGCGCATGATTAATGCCTTCTATGTGCTGACGTTCGGACCGAGTTCGGTACAATTTGAGATACAATGCTCAGCCCGGAAGAAGACGGTACGGTAGCATTTATAATGGGAGTCTCTGCTCCAGCTTTGTACTTTGGCGACCGATAAATCTGCAGTGTTGGTGAGGAAGATACCGCAGGAGTGGTCCCCGACCGAAAGCTTTTCTTTTCGTTTGTAGGGTTGAGCAGTGCTGACAACCTGAAAATCCTGTGGGGGTCGCGGTGCTGGTAGACGTCTGATAGAATGCAGTCGTGACAGTTGCCGTCGTAACCGTGCGGAATGAGGACGATCAGTGCGCCACGTAGGGCTCCCCATTGATTACTGTTAATTATTTCTCTTCGATGTCAGACATAGCGTTGAAGAACCATGATTTCTGCCATAAAGCGCACCCATCTTCTGAGCTGCTGTAAGGTGCGTCTCAGTCATGCTGGGAGCTGAAGCTGCCTGATGGTCGCAAGAAAGTTCCTCGTTTCGCTGATGCTCAGCAGTCTTTGGGCTTCCGCGGACTTGAGACTCGGTCGGCCATTTCGCACCTCTCTCACTCTCAACTTCAGTTGGTCTCGGCATTGCAAACATACAACTTTACTAACATCAGCCATTTTGTTTGAATAGGTCCCTTGCAGTCTGTTTTGCTCGCAGTGGAGACATCAAACCCCTTCGTTACCGTCAGGTCACTTCCGACTGCTGTCATCATGTGGCTTCAAGGGTTCCCAAAGCAGCAAATTGAATGATACCTCCTCAGGTCCTTTAATTTACCTAATTATCCAAATCAGCAGACTGATTTAAATAGTGGAAGGGCGCTCACCGATCACGTTACAGAACTCAATCGTTATGTTGTGCTTTACGGGCTCTTTCTCTCTCGAGCCCAACCAGCAGTTACACAGCGATGCGTGATATAGGTAGAATAACATTACCGACAAAGACAAGGGAGACTGGAATGACCATTTCTGGCTCACTAGCTGTCGACAGCGGAGTGATGCCCGAGGTTTGGAACACCTGGGGATCGACCCTACAAATTTTTATTTAGATGTCTAACGTCCCAAATTACTGAGCCAAGGACTCGTTCTCCTGTCCTTTGCGATCGGACATATACAATGACAGAACGAAGCTCACCGGGGCTCGAGTGAGATCCACAAGACACAACGGGACCAATGATTTCGGTAGCGCGATCAGTGACAGGTCTCAGTGGTTAGAAGTACTGGACTTCTAACCAACAGATCGAGTTATACAGCGCAAGTTGTTTCCCACCTCGGGGTTGAGCATGATTGACAACGGCTAATAAGCTAGAAATGGCCTTTGTAGTCTATCTTGTCTTTTTCGGCAATCGTATGCTGATTACGCCCACTAACTAGGATATAATCTAACAGATGACGTTTACGTAAACGATAATACAAGCCAGAATAGGTCATTCAGTCTTCCTTGTCAATGCATGCTCTTCGTTGCTATGCGACTGCCGTCGTGGGATCTTGATAGAGCCTCGAGGCACAACGAAATAAGCATATCACTTAACCCGATCGGAGGACGCAATTCTTACCTAGTTAATGCTCCCGATCACAACCGATAGGACAACTGGCTCGTGAGTCAATAGTGAAGCGTTCGACTTAATAACGAAGACTGCGAATCCGAATCCAAACCCGAAGTTTAGTGTGATTGAATGACGGCGACTAATAACTCGGAATTGCGATTCTAATCTCCTTTGACTTGGTCGGTAGGCCTTTCAATGTGAGCTGTGTCTAAGTGGATAGTGACGTCATCAAAGACAGTCAGTATGTCCGTCCTCAACATAGTCGTTGGGGATGGGACTGAGATATTAGTGGGAGTTGTCACATAAAGAGCTATGATGTTTACCTGGTGGTAGAGTGAGGGCATTGCGAAGTACTTTATTCGCGAATTAAAACTGTTGTCGTCATGACAAGGCTATTGAATCTCGTATGACTGACCAAACCTGTCTCCTAATGCTGTTTTGTCCCTAAATGCGAGTCTGCTTTACATATCCACCCTATAGAGGAAGGTTTAAACGTGAACTTACTTGAACAAATTGTGTCTGCTCGTAAAAACCGGGTTCACAGAGAGCTGCGATCTGTTTTTTGTATTAAACCGCTTCCCGGATAACAAAAGTTGCTTGACTATTGTGTTGCAGAAGAGAGAACAAATATTTTAAGCTGCCAGTGTGAGCCTGCTCATTTTGCCAAATCGGTGATTGTTTCCTTTACGTTTCTCGAACATATTTTATATGTTTTAAATTCTACAAACTCTCTTACACTCTCTTGAACATTCCATACACTGTTATACAGCATTAACCTTATGTATTCTTAAACGTTATTTATGATGCTAAACTGATAACGAACCTGGCTAGAACAAGGGCTAACCCAAAGAGAAAAAATAAAGATACTTAGCAGAAGAACAGGAAATTTAATAGGGCTAACCCACATGCAATTTCAATTGAACGCTTTGCCCTACAACAACAGGGGTACGAGAGTTCTGGTTTGGTAGCCCAAACGGCGCCGGTCGAGAAAGTCAAAAGATGTGACTCAACTATTGGGATTGGGTGGGAGGCGATTTAGAAAGAAAATCAAACAGAATTTGGTAGTCCTTATTCAAATTAAGATTTGCTTATTGGACATGATTGTGTTTCGTTTTCTGGAAGCAGTTGGGAAGAGGATCCAAATTTGTTGTCGGTAGACTGGGGATCGTGTCATACGGGAATGAAGGTAATGGAGGTTGGGGCAGCACGCGTGACGGCGAGCTGACGGAATGAAAAAAATACGGAAGACGGTCAGTGGCACAATCGATACTTTCGAGTAAACTGAGGAATGAATGCAGATACGGTATCCAGTTGGATAGTCGATAGCGTTTCATTTTGAAGGAATGCCTGATCATCGGGTAACTGAGCCTATCCCCTGGCAGACATTGCTCCTATCTCCTAATTCATACCCGGTCGATCTCCGTTTTGTGTTTCTCTGCTCTACTGTCAGACATCAGTAATTAACTAGAGTTCGTAAGTACACATATAATCACACGATCCACGGTCTACGGACAGCTAGTATGGGTTGTGGTGACCGCTTAAGCGATTGCGAATGCCCCCCCTCATATACTTATTTATAGTAGCACAACCGTGAGATAGGGGTGAACGAACAAAGCGAGCTCAATTAAGCCACTAATTTTGGCGGGAGCCATAAAAACCGTACCACGAAATGATTAACGAAATGTACTGAAGTAACCAGATTGGCGGCACTACTGACAAGTCGATCTCCCACCATGACCACCCGTACACGACTCACCACAAGCTGGAAGCTATATTATTGTGAACTGACAAATGCATCAAAGGGTCTTAAAGTGAATGCCAACTAGCTTTCAACGTAGTTATACTTCATTTCAGTCTTTTGGGTAACAAAAATCGACGTCCGATTTTTGGCGAAATCTGGTAATGTGTTCCAAAACTTAATCCAGGGTAAATGCTCAGATGCTGCTCATTTGCCTATAAGTTTAGTTAGCAATGCAGTTGTACAGCCGCAGAAGTAACAAATAAGTGAATTTTATTGTTGGTGTATGGATGCATACACAGATGCATGATTTTATAACCGGAAAACAGCGCTTGTAATATATGTTTGCTGTTTCACGGGAAACACATATAAGAGACAGAGGGCATGGCCAACATGTCTAGATCTAAGACCGAAATCACTGAATCTAACCAGAATGTACAACGCGGTATTCCTATTAGAAACCACATTTTTGGTCTCGCAACGTTCTGAAAACCATTCGTGCGCGACCGTCGTTGTGGTCGACAAGATTCCCGCTTAAAAGCAGCCCGGAACGCCGAAATAGGATTGCAAGCCTTTTTGTCTATATTGTGACCGACAAGTCCATTATTTCTGCCAGAAGGGGACACAGCACCAGGTTTTTATTTTGTGCGGCCTTTTATAGAGCTCGATAAAATGACAATGGCGTTACCCGTGGTTTTGTGTTTGGCAATTCACCGTGAACGAGTTCAGTCGACCAAATAGATATGGCGATGCTAATAGGTTAAAGTTTCATTTTATCTTTCAATTTCGCATAAGATTTGAACACATATGCGTCTTTGAAATGCTTTTCTGCAGAGTTGCATGCTACAATAAATGGCTAAAACGAGACACTACTCCCATTCATAGTTGGGCACGTTAACGTCACGAAAGCACTCACAGTGCTCTGAAAATAGACTATTAATGTCGCGATTTTTATTGGCAGCAGAACTTACGATGCGCCATATTCTCGCGGTCTATATCAAATTGGCCAAGTAAAGTGGACAGCGAAAGTAATAAAGAATTCGAACTGTTATAGTTTAAATTTACGTTGTCGGTATGGGACTAACTCGCAGTTAACCGCTTTATATTTTGATACCAACGTGCCGTGTTAACAATTCTTTTTTTCTCAGTGGAATTAAAAGTCATAAAAACACAATGTTTGGTGAAAATTCAAATTAATTTATCGTCAGGGCAGTTCATGTGCTCGTAGGTAGCGCAGAACGCCCTTCATGCCTTGCTTGCTTTTTTCCGTAAGCGGACATTAACGTAAATAAAAACGTCTAACCAGGTGCCAAATGTCTATTTAAAAAATAACTTTTGCGTTTCCTTTAAGTTGGCTAGAGAAGATGTGAACGCCCGTGTCTCTTTAAAAGTGAAGTTGTCGGCTTTACAAATGTTAGTTTGAAAGAGTGGGATATTGCAGGTTGAGGGTGTGGTGCCGGGACCAACAAATAACTGTTTCCTGTACAAATCTAAATTGCAGAATGCACGAAAGGCAATGTAACCCAAATACGTCGTCAAGAACTTATTTAAAGTGCTCTCAAGGCAATCATCATTAAAGTTAGATGAATATTTTCTAAATAGTCCAAACCGGCACAGCCTAGGGTACCTTCACCCAACATCCGTGCACGTTGTTACTTTTGACGCGTATTTCCAATAATACCTATTTTTTGACAGTACACAGGTCGATTTCGACGATACTCACCGTATACTCCGCAGCAGAATAAGAGAAAGGACGATAGATTGTGCTAGATAATAAACTTACTCAATATCCACACCACTTTTTCCTTCTATCCCACCTGCATGCGGTGCCAAGACTGAGTGAGGGAGACCAGACGCGGGAGGGGGCGTAAGTGGATGGAACGGCGTAACCCCGCGCCTAGCCATACCACCACACGCTCTGCTTCTGAGCGGACACTGACTGGGATTTAATACACTACGCAAGTGGACGGGGGGGGGTTTGGGTGGCACATATTCCAGTTGGCGCGGCGTGTGCTTGCACCCAGGCGTGACACCACACACTGAATGTTGACATTAGTTATGAGCGTGCACCCCTGATAACGTCTGCTGTACTGTGATCTAGTCAGCGTGTTGATCCGGCGCGTTCACCACTTGGCCCGTTTTGGGTGCACTGCCTACCTTTTACTCCAACACAGACCCCGTTAGTTACCTGCCTCATGTCAGCCTTAATATAAACCATAAAATAAGTTGACTGTTAATGTATGTATACCGATAGACTGGTGAATAACTGATGACGATCCTCTGTCCACACGTTTCCTGTGAGAACAAAAATGCAATCCTTTACTAGTTTCGGACAAAGGAGAGCTAGTTTAGCTGGACGATGTAGGCTACCAAAGATTATGTCGAAAACATACAAGTGAAGACAAACGAACTGATGGATGAAGAATGCAAGAAGTCAAGTTTTCGAAAAACCCACGAATCGCGGTGTAGTTTTCACCAAAATAGGTTTAGACGTGTAAACGTTAGACGCGTAGTGTTGTATAAATTGGTGTTTTACCCACATTATTTGTCTGTAACCACCTTAACTCTCTTTACGAAAGCACTTTCGCATAGGTCAGGCTAACATGTTTCTAGAAAAACGCCTAGATTTTTCGAGATGCTGTCCAGAAGGGGAAATTTTAAGATTCCATTCTACGCTTTCATTAACACGGGCGTTCGTGCGTGCAAATGCGCGCACGTAGAGGACAGAAAGATCTAGCAGAATAGAGGAAAAAATTAGGAAGCAAATTACAAAATGGATTAGAGAAGAGCAAAAGAGCTTCGTAGTTTTATCGACTAAACTTTGCATAAAGCAATCGAGAATATAAAGTAGCACGCCGACCATGACTCCGTGGAGGTTGCTCCTTTCTTTTAAAAACATGCTACAAAGTATAAAGCATGTCTTTTGCACACGGTTGAAAAGCAGGCGCAAATACACAGGATACAACGATTTTTTGATAATTTTTCTCCAGAAATTGATACGCTCTGAGGCAACTTAATTTGCTTGACGGTGGATGACTGCGGGTCCGAAGGAAATTTCTAGACTACTAGGTTTCAATTGTCATTGCATTTCCGATCCAGTGCTTACATTTTTAACCAAGCTCTGGTTGTGTCGAGATTATGATAATTGTTTATTCCAACCAAATAATTAAGAAAATACATTAAAATAAAGGTTACTTACGTTATGTTCTGGTTTACTTGTTGGCTTATTGTTGCCTTGTGTGCTTCGAAAACCACTTTTGGTATGTAAATATTGTCAATTAATTTCTCCTTGTTTGCGCTCCTTCCTTTCTTCAAATAATTCGCATAAAAGTTTAATCTGGCGGACTTCGCAAATCATTGTCCTTATAAACACTAGATAAATCTACATCGACAGCAGGCAATGCTTTTGCAATGTAATTAAACGCCAAATATTAGCGTGTGTCGGAAACAGTTGGCTAATTTTTGATATTTTGCTCTAAAATATTAGCAGTTTTCAGTTATTTGGTTCCGGTCGTCTACTTATAATCGCTATTTGTGCACAAATTTCCGTGCTTACGCCATTACTAATTATCATTTTTGTTTTATTCTCTCGTAGCTAAATGAAATTCGGATAATCTGGTAAGCCGACTCTAGTGTTATCGTGGCCAGGCGGAGAAGGTGCCCCTGCATTTGCTGAGTCAGTTGTTTTCAATCCAGCTTTTAAATGCTACTCTTATATCCCAGAAGTTACTATAAAATCAGCAGGATTATTTCGGCGAGTATGTTATATGTTGTAAGACCATTTCCGAGATTAATTTAGGTAAATAGCTACAATGTAGGCGGCTTACTAAATATGTAAGTATATAATTATATAAGACAGCTTTATGCAGCAGCTTGGTAATGATGAAAACCTTTCAGATATACAGCAATTATGAGGAAGAATATCTGAGGTGTACAGGAAAAGAACGCCTTTTGTTTT
>CACRXP010000068.1:669600-699995 GCA_902702965.1 Spirometra erinaceieuropaei
GTCTACGCAAAAATAATCAAAACTTCGTAGATCAGGATTGCCGAATGGCAAGTGGCTATCAAGAAAAAACGATGAATGACGATGATCCGGACAAGCTATTCCCAGAATTTGTAAAACTGTTTCCTGAAAACCTTCGGCTGCAATCTAACTAGTTAAGCAGGCCTACAAACTGAGGTAATCATAGAGCATGATTTTATCATAGATAAATGAAGAAAAGGCATCCCCGGTCGCACATTAAACCAAGGAGGTTTTCCAGGATATTCAAGCAAACACAAATGCACATACGTAAGCCTGTAAGCAAGTCACTATACGGAGATCATGGTATAACCTAAAAATCCATACGCATATCTCATCGGTTTTATGTCTCTGCACAAGGCCATTCAGTTTGCTAGTGCGTTCTGGAACTCTCCCGAAATTAAAATAGGAGATTTGTGATTTCTGAGACAAATAATGCATTACTCGAGCAACTTTTTTTACATTAAGCGGGTATTCCACCAAAATCATACATTTAAGTTAAAGCAATCAGCGTAACCCAAAATATTGACGTGAGCTATTTCTGTAATGTATAAGAGCTGCGCTTGGATGACAATTTCAGGGAAAATCAAAAGGTCTTATTCTTCCGATATTGTTCATTTGAGGACAAGTGCACATTCTCTGTTGGTCAAGAAACGGGTTGTGTGTCATATTTTCCGTCTGGGTTTACTTTCAGCGTAGCGCAAACCCACAATATTTCAAATTAGACGTTCTGAGCAATTATAGAGTCTCATGATTTAATTAAAGGTTCTATCTCTGGTCGGGATAACACAATTTTTTAAAAATTTCTACAAGACATAAAGGAACCAACATGAAAGCAATTGTTTGGGAATGATAGTCTTATCAGCATCCTGCCGAGCTGAGATTGAAGATTGTAACGGTAGGCAACGATGATTACATAAAGAGCTGGAATTTGGAAAATCGAGAACTACCAATGTTTAAAATAAACCTTCCCTTTAAACCAATTCCACACACGATTGGTTTCTGACTACGATTATTTGTACTGTTTGTCTAGGTGACACAAAAAAGTGGTTAGGATACAGCATTTAAACTAATTTGATGTCAACAACAATCGCAAACTTAATGGGCTCAGGTCTTTCACAGATGTGGTGTAATTTGCAACTTTATGGGTAAAACGAGTATGCGAAACTCTGGCTTTAACGGTGATTAGCAATCATCATTTACGTATTTGTAAATGGTATTTCTCCAATATTTCTTAAATAAAATAATGTTAAAAAGGGTCAAGATGATTGTTTTAATTGTGCTTCAGAGGAATTGGTAAAGTGCACGTTTGTGTAACTTGCAACTAAAAAGCGGGTGATTGTATAGCCCTCTGATCAAAACGAAATATCTCACATAACTTAGCATTATTTTGATTGATGAAATCTCATTGGTCAAGCCTATCAGATGCAGGGGCCCTATGACCAACCAGAACTGAGGCAAACGCGAGCAGCTGCATGGGAATGCACGCATCAGGAAAAAGTTCTCTCTATGCTCTGAGTGATTGATAGTCAAAGTACCTTCGTCGTAAATTAATCGTACGAACAATTTGAGGATTTCTTGCGCTCAACATGCCTTGCTATCTAAAGCGCACGATTTTGAGGCTTCCCTCGATATGAATGACTTTAAGGTTTTTTTACTGGCTGCATTATTTCAATTGCAAAATATGCTTTCAAAGGCTGGATTTCAAACACCTAAGGTCAAGGACCCCCTTTTGCTCCTTAAACAACCAAGTGAGTTTAAAAAATCTGTCCTTTCTGATTAAACGTTAAAGTTTGTTTTGGGCCGTTAGATCCGTTAGATCACTGGCGGCATTGCAAAGTCGTTTTTGCGCTGCTTAGGTATTCCTGGCAGCGTAGATAATTTACCTTTTGCCCTAGGGTTTAGAACAATCTTTATTGCATTGCATAGGTAGTTTGAAAATATATGATCTTACTTCTGCTCTTAACAGTCAGAATATACATATTTTAGTACGTAACAAAACATAAGCGTTTATGCTTTCTATATCTAGGCGCAAATATTTCAGATCATTTATTTTCTCCATGTATTTATGTTTGATTTGGATCCCTAGAGAAATCAGTTGTCTCATTTGTTATTTGCAAACATAAAAACAACCTTACCACATTTAGTAGAGAACCTTTTTGTAAAGAGTACAAATAACTACTTTGAACAGTAAGCGAGGCACGTTGTTCGGCAATCGCATTTAAAACGCAAAAAGCTAATATGCGTTCTTATTTACATTATACGTTATTAGTATTCTCGCTTTTCTTTATTGAAACTATCAGTAAACAACTTGTCAGTGGAAATCAATTGCCTTATGCTTATCCCTTAAGAAAACCTTAAAACGGGGCCATATGTTTTGTACATATTCAAGACATGGCAAAGACATAAATTGCTGAAAAACAAAAACAAGGATTGGACTAGGATATCGAAAAAGTGGACGGAAAAAACATACAGGAGCAGCATCAATTTTTCGTGCGACAAATATGATATTAATATATCTAACAAGATGTTTTTGTTAAAAATTTAGGGCACTTATTTGGCCATCTAGTGTCATTTTGACGTACACACGTTTTATGTAACGGTTAATTCAGATATTTGCTGAATCGCACGTTTACTTAATGAGGGCTATTTTGTGGTTCAAAACATATTTTTCGGCCTGTTATATGACATTTCTCGAATAATAGTTGATATGAATTAAAAATGCTCGCTTGCGGATCTAATCGTTTTGTAAGTGAGGTAACTGATTTTTAATAGACACCTCATTGGTTACAGTAAAAGTGCTATCTCGTGAAATATTGATTAAAATTCTTAAATTTTTTTGATCTAGTATCAATATCTATTGTCATGCAGGATGATCTCGAGAAAATTTAGTCACCACAAAGCGCTAATCTTCGAATGATTTTTTTCCGGTCGCCCAACGAAATTACGTATCGTAAACATTGACTACTTGAGTAGTATATATTTCCAAACAGGTAATTAGGGCTGTCAGTTATGAAGTAGATATTAGGAAAAACGTGCAAAAATATATTCTTTTTGGTACTTTTAAAGGACATTATATTTGCCTTAATAGTATTATCTAAAGACTGTGTCATTTAACATCTGGCCGATTACCAATAATGTTTTTATAGTTTAAACCTGATTTAAAATTTAATAGCAATTGTATAGGTCCTAAATCTGATGGTCTTGATAGAGTATAAAACTGCATGATTGTTCTGATACAGAAAATATACAGTAAATAATTTGAAAACCCTGCATTCAGGTGCGAAACAGGCCACGTTTTAGTTATTTAAGATTTTAAAAAGAAATTAAAACTTAAATAATTCTCTTATTTATGAAATTTAAAAAAGACACAATCTGCTATCAAAAGCGCACACGAAAAAAATTTTTCGTTTTTTGTGACTCTTATTTGCACTTTTGAGAGTATTGATGATCGGTCAGAAAAGAATATCCTACATTTTTAACAGCGCGCAGTGTTTTAGGTGACGCGAAAATAGCTTGTTTGGGAGCCATTAGTTTATCCTGTTTAAAACATTTCCAGATTATGCCGCACGATAATTAATATAACAACTCAAACGTCGTTATCATTTATAATTAAAGGCATTTTTTGAAATTTCAGCCAATTTGTCGTGATACGCACATTCACTAGACATGCAAAATACAAACCCGTCATTTCTATGCGTGTCATGTTAGGTATCATTTCTCTGTGTACATTGTTTCTATGCAAAGCGTATCGAAACTTTTTGGCGTTATAAGTGGGCGATAATCTTTCGGTCTTATTTATAATGATGACGAAAATAGGCATTCGTAGCAGTTAATGAATCGCTGGTTTGATATCTTTGCCATTGATTATTTTATTGCCCCTGCGTTCTTACAACTTGTAAAGGGCTTATTTTAGTCAGGCTAATGTTCCAATCATCTCTTATAGCGATAGTTTTCCAATTGGCCAAGTTTTAAAAACATATGTAGAGAGATGTTGACTTATTCCTATTCTGAAACTATTTCTATGTTACAGTTGAAAAGTTAATTTGTCAAAAACTTGTTTTTGATAACTCGTCACGAGGCCAAAACAGTTGCATAGAAGTTGAATTAATGCGAAGTTCACAAGGTTAATAAGTGACTCTTTTCAATTAAGAGGTGTCAGAATCTATGATTCTTGCCAATTGTTATGTATTTGTATAGCTCATTTGTATTAACTTTTGCTATTTTAGATTGCCGATGCTTTCACTTTTCAAGTCATGTCCGGAAGCAAGGCGTATTCAAGTCTCCCAACTACCCCTATTCGTATCCCGCGCAAATAGATTGTATACTCTACTTATTTCAAGCCCTCTCAGATGAAATAGTACAGATTAACTTCTGGAGTTTTAACCTTCCGCCTCCTCGATTTGGCGTGTACGTTAGAATTACAGTTTGAAAAGTATTTTGATTTGCTGCTTTTAGGATCAGAATATGTTTTTAATAAAGATTCATTCAAGAAAGCGGAAGAAGTGCAGATCAATTGATATTATATTGTTCCCAAAGTTTAACAATGTGTAATAAGACTGCAAACGACAATAGTTTGACTGGAGTTAAATAAGACTTTTATACAAACCACGGGGTTTTACAAATAAATAGGAAACTAGGATTACTACTTTGTCACAAGAATAAGTTGCCTAATCCAACAGTTGATCAATTAGAGTTAGGAGCCCAATTCGGTAATCTGTAAGGACTAACACCTTTAGCCAACTCTGGTGATTTTATCGCTATCATTTAAAACAGTTTGAGAAAACAAATATATCATTTTGACTAGGTCGGATAAAGGAAATGACACTGTTATAATGAACAGCTCATGCCACGCAAAGAAGATGCTGTTCATATATCAAATGAGAAGGGATCCAAGAAGGTAGATTGAAAAGGCTGCGCCGATTAAGGGGAGACATAACAAGCCGACTGTTTGAGAACACTACACACAGGGTGTTATGCATGCAAACGTGACCTCAAACACCTTCCTTGATCGTGTGATCTATGTATTTTAGGAATTCATTGAACCACCGAGCTAGATTGAATGATAAAGGGTAATAGATAATAATAATAATAACATACTGACACCATCAGCGGTCGCGCACAGACAAGTCAGTTTTACGTTTCCATTATCATATGGATCTATCCGTCAATGAGCTCACTTGACGTGACATTTAAAAACATTCCGCGACAAGTCAATTAATACTCGCACCTCCGATCGAACTAGCTAGGGAATATCGATTATTTAACCGTTTGACATCTATAATGAAGTCAAATCATATGAAGATTGAGGGTAAAGCGTACAGTTCCGTCTTTGCTATAATATCTAAGAATAATTAGTCAAAAACATTTCTGGCAATACAAAATATTCCGTTACAGGTACATAGACAAAACGTCGTTATTCTTCAACTCTAGATATGTCATATGGACCTAAAAAAATAAAACCAAAAATGAATTATCATCAACAGCTCTTTTCACGTACCTTAAAAACCACTGTCCCCTTTCGAGTATTAAGACTCTGTTACTGACCGATGGCCGCTGACGTTCACGTGAGTACACCCGAAAGTGTCATTAAATATGAAATATTCGCCGATTAAGTGAATTGCACAATAACGTTATCATACCGTTAGTCGAGCAAAATGGATACAAGACAGCTAATAGTGGAGGGATACACCAAAATTTATACTAAAGGCCGTGCAGCCGGAACAGTTTCCTGCTAAGGCCAACAGTCTAACTTCAAGAGCTGAAATTTCCCGGTTGTAAGCTGTGAGTTTGACAAAAATTAGGTCGTTACTGAGCTGAACATCTAAACCTTACAAATTTCAACACCTATGTTAAAGGAAGCTGACCGTTCAAGCAAAATTCTCAAATTACCAACCCAGAATCCACTGAGCGAACATATTTTGAGTGGGAAAAATTAATAAACACAAGAAGTATTTGCTTGTAAAAAAGTTGGTTTAATTTGGGGTGTTCTTGAGAAAGACACTACCAAAGATGCTTAGAGTCAGGGAGTTACTTTCAGGCGCAAAAGTCTCTCAAAACTCTGGGGCCAACAAAAACAGAATACTGCGGAATACTGCTGAACTAGTCAAGATGTGCAGCGTTAACTGAGCGCATACACGCATATAATCAAACAAAATTACAGCCTGAAATCTAGGACTAGATTCTCTCTACTGAGTCGCTATATCCTTAATATGCTATGATTATAATTACTGGTAATATCGGTAAAATTTCAAACTCTGCCGCAAAAAGTATGTCAGAGTCCTATGTGGCGTTTCTGCGGAAATGGGCAGTCCTATATTTCTGCGCCTACTAAGACAAGTTAATTTAATTGTTAGCGAGCTACAACGTGCACTAGGTATTATGTTGTATATTGAAATCGAGGTTTTCATTGACATGAATAAATAATATGATTAAAACTTAGCAAACGCATGTATATATGTGACGTGTACGTTACTCGCTGATTTCTGTAGAGGTTCTCATGAAGGTGCCGTTCAGATCACATGTAGTAAAAACCGTTCAAGTACTTTATAACAATTTTCTTGTCTGACGGCGTCTGGTTGAGTAAAAAATAACAGGATTTCAAGATCTGCCATTTATCCGCTCATATGCGTTCGCTAGATTTGCATGAGGCATTCTTTTTTAACATTTATTTTAGTTGTTATGACTACGCAGCAATTTTGGCTCAACCGCCGGCAATAAACAAAACAAGGCGTCTGGATGAGATCAACTTCAGTAAGGAAATATCCGGAGATATTGGTGTTTCAAAAGCTGCCGCCTCCCATTCCTCATCTTTGCACATCCTCTGCGGCGGCATTAACTCCCTACAAAGAACGATATACTTTTCCCGCGAAAGCCAACTAGGCATTGTCTTCCACTCATCGCAGCAGCAGCACACATTACTGCGGCCCTCTTCAAAAACTGGTGTGGGCTTCCACGGAAAGTATTTGTTTATTAATGCAAGTAAGTCGCAAATTTTGCAAAATGACCTCAAATGCACACATATTTTCAGCAAAGGTTCCCACTCCTGCCTTCGGTTTTTGGCGTCTTTAAAGCATGTAGTTTTGCCCACTTTCCTCAAAAGCGAGGCTGTTGCATGCAAAGTAAAATAAGGTTGATAACGTCCAGATGCGAAAGTAACGGCGGGTTTCTTCTACTGCAGAAATGAAGCAAATACGCCACAAGGCAAATGGAGATGTTATGATAAAATGTAATAATTATTGGTGCGTCTTTAATACACTTGCAATACTTCAGAAGTGAATATAATAATTTCTTTCCAAATTAGATTTGAAGTGTTTTTCAAATTGCCTTCCTGGGTCAAGTACATTCTTGTTACGGTGATAGAGGAGCAAGTGTTTGTAAATTTTTTGAAATATGGCTGTGTTTCACCAAATTCGACAAATACTTCTCGAAATTTGAATGCCTTTATTCCGCCCTCTTTCTCATTCCAATGGTATCTTTTTATTATGGTCTAAATATCTTTAAAAGGCGTGGTAGGAAAACACATGTTCTAACTATCAGGTTTGCTATATTTAATTGATGGTTGGCATAATTTAACCACATCTGCCCTACAAAACGGTATATTGGCTTTAGTTTGAGATATTTCAGCAATTTAAGCTATTGACTCTACCTGGCTTATCTTGAGGAAGTTTAATCGCAGTTCCGAATTCTGGTTTTATTGAGAAAAGATTACTTTCATAGAGTTACAAGACTAATTAGCGCATTACATAATCTCAAAGTACGCCAGACAGACCAGGTTGCTCTATTTAAAACGCGCGTGTTTCTGACAGCCTGCAAATGTCAAACGTGAAAAAACAATGGTTTTTTTCATAATATAATTTATATCATTGAATTTGAGCGCTGTTACACGGTCAGATATGGTCTAAAACACACCAAAATGTACGTTTTTGTTTATTGTTTCGACAAAGTATTACATTTCTAAATTTATAGTCGAAAAGAAGGTTTCCTTAGAATTTAGGGACGGTTTTCAGTTTTCACATAATTTGAGCCTGACCTGCCATTTCATCTGTAACTTTGGTTTTCGAAGTATATGCAGTGAACGTTGCATGTAAAATAATCATTACACTGTTGGGAAAAATCATATATAACTGGTACTATTTTGCGACGAATAAAGGTCTTGTTTTATTTTCCGTTAGCAGCATTATTTAATGTGCAGTTACGATGTTGTATGAATAAATATTTTACGATCCAAAAAGTCCCATCAGGACATATTTTTTCAATTGGAGTATAGTTGTTTGTTAGACACAAATTAGGAGGACGTATGAAAGAATGCTTTGTGGGCGATTTCTATAAAAATATGCGAATTTAGATTAGTATCTTTAATCCGTGGGTACTATGCACATTACATAAGATGTCAAACCTAATTGGGTCGTATGTTTTGCACGTGTTTTTTACGAAGCTCATTTTAAACCCAGAATTCTGGCGAGACTACAATTTACGGAGATTATATTCCAAGCAACTCAGTCGCCCAGCCACCTCTAAGAAATCATTCTTGATTTCAAGGCCACATCAGAACTTCGTTCACAATCACGAAATTGGTCAGATATTGCGCGTACCCAGGGTTTGTTCTCATAATTACTGAATTGCCACTTAATGCAAGAGGTGGCTTTAGAGAATGCGCATTTTTGTACAGCTATGTTTAGCGACAGTCACTATGTTTCGTCAACAGTCAAAAAGGAGACACATTTCGAATGCAAATCGATACGGTAAAATACTTTTTCCACCACTAAATAACCCAATAAACGAGGATTGCGTGCTTTACACGTTTTTTAAATTTCGCGTCCTCATTATCTTCTCGCATGCGCTTTTTTAAAAAATCTCATAACCCAACAAACTAAGCGCGCGGCATAACACAGGCAATCTTGATGCTTGCACAAAAAATATTTGCGAAACTGCCGCCAATTTGAGAAGAGGTTAGCGGACTTTGCGAAGAATTTTATGGATGAGACTTTAAATCAATTAGCGCATAAGGATTTGATCATTCGCCGCGATTAATGCACTGTGTACTCCTCTTGAGCTCCAAGATGAAAGCAAATTACCAGTTCTATTCGGTCATTAGTATGTGAGTTATGCTGATACGCTCAGGAAACGCATAAAAGCATAACATTAAAACAAGCCACTTTTGCTAAATGAGACTTTTCCCTAAGGCACTGTGCAATGTATAGTAGCAAAATTCAAATGCAATCTTATTTATGTAAGTTTGATCTTACAGTTTTACTTTGTCCAAGCCATGGTCTAGGTTAAAGTCTATATTTAAGAATCCACAAATTGTGATCCCAATTGTATCTCCCATTCTACTAAAATTAGAAACCAAATCGTCTAAGTGAGTTGGCTATGCGCGAAATTATGTTAGAAACCTCACGCAGATAATACTAACTTACTAAAAAACTTTATTTTGACGACATTCTTATATATGTATCTATCAATGTCTTAGAATTTGAAAGGATATTTATAGAGCCAGGTATAAACATCAGACACGGTTGGCAGGAAAATGACTTAACAATATAAAACTTTCCATTCCTTACCACATAAATTGGTCTTTTTTGCAGAATATCTCCTTTTAAGTTGATGTAGTTTACCATACAATCAGGACAACAAGCTAAAGCAAATGCCTCGTCAAACATATTTCAAATCGCAAGTGTTACAAAAATAACACACTTTGGTTCATAAATAATCTCAGGATTTCGTTCCTTACAAAATAGATTTATTAGTATCTTTGTTTGAAACCGCAGCAGTAAGTGTCTTATAATGGCTTACTTTTATAGCGGGTTTACAAATTCAAACAGTAACCATTACCTAAGCTACTAAGCAACTATTATATGGAATTACACTGGTAACACATATGAATCAAATGTAATCCATAGTATTCAGCTAAAAACCTCCTACTAACGGACAGAAGCAGTAAGGCACGTGCAAATGTGGTCATTTTAGAACACTCCTCCTGGTAGTATTAAGAACCTGGCAGTTGTGAATACTAATCGATGTTAAGGAGCAATTTCTTCTGGCAATTGTTTCTGGAAACCACAGAACAATAAGCTACGAAATAACTAATGAAAACATAGTGCAATTCTGCATTTGCCGATTATGTTTTGGTGTGGCATGAAAGTATATCCTTAATTGCTTTTCAATTAAGTGTAGATTAATTTATTCATGAAAAGCGTTTCCGCCGTTCATGTATGTCTTCAACTTTTAGACGTAAAAATAAGGGTGTAAATAGTTGCTGAGACGTTCCCAGGATACACGCCTCAAATTCAGCTTATGATGAACGAAAGGCATTCTACGGTATTTCTCCATAGTTTCAGAACAAGTATTTATAGTTAGCACATTTCGATTCATTCAATGCGTCCTTTGCGGTCCGTATCATTTTCACAATATATAAAGCAACTTAGTCAGTGTGCATTTTACTTAAATACGATTCGCGCGGCTTGAGGTTTTGTGAAGATAATGTCATTACTGGGCATTACTTTGCGAACTTTTACGAATTCTTCAAGCTCCAGTATTTAAAACGTGACTCAAAATCGCTTTATCGAAAAAAACCTCTCAGAGTATTATTGACTTTTTGATCCCGATAAAACGATGCATCACTCAATGTTCATTTTTGAGCGCCTAAACAGAACAAATTAGTGACTTTAATTGGCAAGCGGTGGCATATCTTGCATTGCCATCGATGATAAATAATGTGACCAGCTTGCCTGACTTGGAGGTCTAAAGGTGTACCAAAAAGGTCTGCACTAGTATGAAGACGCCAACATATTCGTTTCACAATAAATACCTCGTAGCATGTTTATTTTTGATCTCGGCAAGCACTGCCAATTCTTTTGCCCCTGAAAGGGACTAAAATCTATGCATGAGAGTCGCCAAACTTATTTTTTCATATCTTAGCCGTTGACCTGCTGAGGCAGACTTTATGTCCTCCCGAACCACTTCCCAAGGATAACTTTATGCGTAGTCCATTTACATAGAAAAATGGCCACTAACGTTGCTAAAGGCTATGTGTTAATTAAGTTATTTAGTGGCTATATGTAAGATTTTGTCGTTAAGGTTTAAAACATCATCAGACGTGGAAATATTGATGCTACACTGAAACTTCAACGCGGACTTACCTAAAAATCTAATCTAGTGGGGAAACGTGCATATAGGCGGAAAAATTTATCCCATCTGACCCCAGTAAATTGAGGTGATAGTCCGCTGATAAGTGGCTTTTATTTACGTGCCGGATGTCAATAATCTTGTAAGCTGAAAAGCTAATTGCATTTGCTGCTGGGTTTATTTGGGAAAGTATATGATAGGAGCTGGACATAATCCTTTCAAGAGTTTACAGACCGTTGAGCTATGGCCGGTTTCAGAAGACGAAGTGTTCAAAAAACATTCTTATGCAGACATATATCGGCGATTAATATGAAGAAAGGGAAATCGGTTATTGCTTACCAGTATTATGCCATAATAAATGATTTTATCGAGAGTACGTTGTCGTATAAATATGTATCCGAATCTCTTCTAATGCTTATTTCTTAGAACGTTGAATTAGCTTGACTTGCAACGTTTACAGTTAATAATATTTAACGAACAGACAAAGGAGCATCAAGGAAATCCACGGTTCACAGAATTTATACATTGCATAATGCAGTCTGATTCACTTTCTAATGAAGTGAGGAAAAATAATATATATGAAAGGTTGACAATTATACACAACCGGTTGTTAAAATAAAACATTCCGAAAGTTCGTCGTCACGACCAACGATGTCCACTGTGTGCTTATTCAACAGGGAGCGAGTAGAGACGGCGAATTTGTGTGAGTTCAGTTTGAGTGATAGGTAATTTGCGCTGCATTTACCACACTTTCTCAGTCTCTTTCGTCTGGATGCGCTGTTCAGACAGAGTTAAGAAGACAGGAGGTAAGAGAGGACATCGGTGGCTGGAGCAGCAAAAACCCGCACCTAGGCGTATCAACCTATTTTCTGTTCCACAATGCACACTGACAAGATTCGTGTACACCCAGGAGGTAAGGTTCAAAGCACATTTGGCGCGGAGCGCGCCTGTAGCTGGGCGTTCCGCCACACCCCAAATTTTGGCATTTGCTACGAGTGTACATTCCTAATAACGCCTGATAGACTCCTATCTAGCCGTCGTATTAGTGTAACACATCCATTAAGTGGCCCGTTTTAGGACGCACTGAAAGGTAATATATTGTTTCAACCACACAGTATCTGCAGGTCAAAAATCCTATGCCTAAACAGTTTTTTAAGGTAAGAAGAGCTATTGAACGCATTCATTTGATATTTACTACCCACCAAACATACCTCGGCAGTCTTTATGCCATTAACCTGTCATCCAGTATTACGTGAATGTCTAAGTAAAGTTATGATCCCTTTCAGATAGTCTTGATTAAAGCTTGTTCATCCCCCTTTATCATTTCTAAGGAGATAGTTTATACAGACTAATTACCTGAACGGACATATTTACAACACCACTGACAATTATGACCGTGGGATCTGTCATCTATATTAAGGACGATGGACCAAAAATGGGGACGTTGGTAATATAGTGAACATAGCTTATGCCAATTAAATGCTCTTAAAAGGATCAAGTAACAGACGGCTGAGTGTTTGGAGAGGATGCGGCAGTTGTTAAAGGTGTTAGTAAAAATAATCGGACAAAAATGGACGCCAGTAAAAAATGGGGTCCCAGGCAATGAATGTGATTTAAATATGTGACCCAAGGCGCAGACAACAAACCAGCGGAAACATAGTCTTGTCAGTCATTAGTCTGGGGATTTTATAACTCCCGGTCATATTCCAAGTTACTGTCAAATCCGTGGAAGGGACCAAGAACCATGATGAATACATCAGATTTAAAACAACGATCATTAGGCAGCGAATTTGAAGGTGGGGTTTCGGGAGTTTAGCAAGCTCAGAGGTTGCAATCACTGCACTACAAAATGCCGAAACGACAAACCAACGATTAAAACAAGTATCTACTTCCTGTTCTATAAATTGCATCGTAATTACTACCTACTTCTCCTATCCTATTTGGTTGTCGAGCAGGACACTTTTAAGATACGTAGAACAAAGACATTGTTGCGACTGTCTAAGCTCACCATGGGCTGGCTAGAAAATTTGGGGCAAGGTTTGCCACTAGAATCTAAAGCTAGACATGATATATAGCCTTTGGGATTGTTGCATCCGCAATGTGATCGATCGGTCAGGTGTTCTGACCATTTTTATTGGCCCGAGCACTTGTGTTTCTGTAGTTAGACAACATGAGCAGGCATCTCGCGCGGCGTCTTCCATAATACACAAAATAACTTCTGGAACCTAGTGTGACCAGGTCAGTCGATCCATAGTACTCCAAAACTTTGAAAAAAAAAACAATGGAGTATAAATATAACTATCAAAAATAAGGCAACAATCGTTTCGAAAACAGATTTAAGTTCGACGTTTTGGTATTTCTAATAGCACCTTAAAAGGTTATCCAATTAGAATGAAAATGATATGTGATGCTCTTATTTCAGGGTACTTACTCAGTCAACATATCTCGGTATAAACCAATTTATTGCATCACCCTATGGGTTGTCTCTAGTAAAATACGCCTCGTCGTTGTCGGCTTATATGTTTTACTTATCACTCTGTGCTTCAAAGATAAAAAATACTCACAAATAAATCAAAATATCCTTTCAAAAGGGGCGTTTAATATCACAGTATAATATAAACGGTGTGGATTTGTAAATGCAATTACTGCATTTCGTTAAGTGCACACCTGTCTGCCATATTCCGCCTCGAGAATTCGAAAATTTTTTTACCTCCGTGCTAGTGAGCAAGATTCTCCGCTTTCTCAAGATTTTAATTTGCTCACCTTTTTGCACAGCAAACTTTCGGACAGAAGGAGTGAAGATTAATGGTTCAGCGTGCTCCTATGTTATCCACAGCAGCGCGCAAAATTTGTTCTCCAAAAAGGGCAAATTCTTCTCCCCCGGTTATCCCTCAGACTATCCTGAAAATATTCAATGCACATACACCTTTGTCGGACAGCCGGATGAACGGGTGGTGCTTTCATTTCGACTATTCCACCTTAGCCATCCAAAACGAAGGCATGCGGAGGAGACTCCTTCTTCTAGGTTAGTCATAACGCGCACTGATCTGCCTATTTGAGTACAAATTTCTGAATGACTTTGGATAATGCAAACTTCTTTTTAAGGAAAAGTCGTAGTTTTTTTTCCTCAATTTGTTTTTTTTATCTAAAGGTCGGGGTAGAGGGAATGGTCCAAAACAATTCATTTACTTTCTTTCAACGTCGACTGTGGTAACTTCCCACTGAATAATAAAACGTGTTTTATGGTTAAAGGTGATGGCGACATGTTGACTTTCGCACCCCATCATGGTTGCTGGTTAAACGGATCTGGTATGCATTTCAGAATCTCGTTTACATTTCATGGGTTAGCATACTTGATGTAGTTATTGATTTTTACTCACGTCACCACCTACAATGGCTGTATTTCTTCTTAGTGAAGGCAAGAAGAGGTGATTTTTATTTACATCCCAAACAAGGAATCGCAGCAAACGTAAAATAGGTGATTGTGACGTCACTAATTGGAAAATACTCTTGAGTTTAAATATTTTGTTTTCGATCCGTGACTAAAATATCAATGCCCAATGACAGCCAATAAGTGTAAACCGGTCGCTTTTGTGTCCCCTTTTTATTCACAAAAATGTTTACAGCTTTTGGCTGTTCAGCACTTTGTTTTTTTAGATGCAGGATTTTAAACCTTTTAAAACCACACAAGCGTATCGCTGGATTTTGGAACTAAAAAAATTAAAAAGAAAGTTAGATAATTCTATTTCTTTGTGCCGTCGACTAAAATTTAATTTCACAATGCAAGGAAACGTCACTCATAATTTACAGTCATTTACGTATAAAGATGATGACAGCATGTTCGCACCTCATTATGGTTGTTGGGCTTGCGGCGAAGCAACATCAGACGCGATTGAGCTCACATAGAAATTGAAACGTAATCATGGCAGGCATTTGTTAAACCTTGCTTCAATTACAGAACAACGAGTACCACAAGCAATCTGATTTTATTAGGAGGTTTTAACGGATCTGATGTCGCGAAGAAGTGGAAAATACCAGAAAATCATGCCACCGGGGCAAAACATGAACCTCGATTCACCACTAGGGAACTACTGCGTCAGAATGTCATTACTACTTAACGGCGACGTATTACTGCCAAAGATAAGTGCACGCACGGTAGATATGCTTATTCATAAAATGTTTACCAAAATTCTGAAATGCATTTTCGCTTCAAAAAAGATGACTTAAGGAAGATTGTAAAATTAACCAACGTGCAGAGCAATTGTATAATAATGCATTTACCTAAAAATGCCTGTTTTCGAACTAATTTCTTTCCAGCTGTATGCAAACCTACATACTGAAAAATGATTAATTTTCGATGCCCTTGACAATTCAATTGTATTTCATATAAAACATGCAAAAAATATAAACTATTTTACTCATTTGGTAGAACATTACGTATTCGTCCAAAATTATACTGGAAGAATTGCTAATATTCGGTTTTCAAAAAGTTTCTTATTATGGGATTTTTTAATAACGTGAAATGCCCGTTCATAAAATATCGTGTCTTTGCGTTTATTAAATCTAGCCTGTAAAGTTTTTGATATGCTTTGAATCTATTGCCAAATTTTATGAAACCCATATTGTCGTCTCTTTATACCGTAGAGAAGTGCACGGTTTTCCGTAGGCGTAAAATATACGACTAGTAGTTTGGAAACACTGAATGCAAGTTAAATGTAGGTCGAATTCAAAATTACTCATGGATTAGAAAAGTTTCTTAAAACCGAATTATACCTAATCTTCCAGTATAAATCAAGTCCGTAAAATACTGAATCTATTCATGTTTGTTGTTCATGAAATATATTTGAATTTCTTAAGGCACTGAAAATCAGTGAGACAAACGCATGCTAAGTCAGCTGTTATTTTTTACAGTGTGGTTTTTTGCATGCGTTGGAAAAGGAGTTCTTTCGAAAGCCGACATCCCGAGGAAACCGAATTGTTGTAGAAGTATGCTGCAAGATGAGAAATCTTACAACACATATTAATTAACATATTCGAAAAGAAAATGCATTTCAGAATTGCGTTAGGATTTCATGAATTAGCACGTCTGCTGTAGTTATTGATTATTAATCATGTCATCACCTTCAATGACAGCATATCTTCTTACTGAAGGCAAAAAGAGAAAATATGTATTTCCGTCCCACACCAAGGAATCACAGCAAACGTTAAACACCTTTAAGTTTAAAAATTTTGCGTTTCCTCCGTGAGAAAAATATCAATGCCCGATGTCACCCAATAAGTCTAAACTGGCCGCTTTTGTGTCCCATTTCATTCGCTAAAATGTTCATGGTTTTTGGCTGTATAACATTTTGCTTTTTTCAGAAGAGGGATTTCAAACCTTTTAAAACCGCACGAGTGAATTGTCAGATATTGGAAATAAATAAATTAATCAAAAAGACAGTTAGAGGATTCCACTTCTATGTGCCATCGTCTGAAATTTTATTTCACAATGGCAAAAAAGTCACTCATAATTTTCAGTCGTCCATTGCTGTCAAAAGGTAAAAAATCATCGTAGGTCTCTGGAAAAATAATCGTCTTCACACTTAAATGGTGCGTGATATTTAGGAATGGTTCTCTTTCTTCATCGCATGCAGCTTCGTCTATAGTAATGGACGCAAGGGTTTAAAATAACACCGTTTTCGAAATGATTGTGGGAAACACGTTTGGCCATCACAGATAAATGGAATTAACAATCACTGATCTCTATCGATGTATAAATTTTTCCCTTACACCGCATAAAGACCTCCCAGCGCAATATTTATCATGGTTTGTATCTTTTACGAGCTCAAGAGAACATCTTAGTCATGAATATGATTGCGCGAAGAACAGTAACGTAGTAATAAGTTTGATGTCTGCTAAATATCGTCTAAATTGCCGACAAAACTTGAGAATATATTGGGCGAAAAAAACCTTATATCATCGCCAAGTGCATTGTCCCATCTGGCGAACCTTTCAGTTGGAGTTAAAGGCACGGAATTTTACGCTTTATTGTTTAAGTGACTTAATGTTAGTAAACCTGTTTTTGCTACAGTTACTGATCATGCTATCGATAACGGCGTTCAGATCGAGCTGATAACGACAACATCGATATTGAACAATAAAGTCTAGTAGATATCAGGTGCATAGAAAAAGACGCTGGAGACGGAACACTTCAGACTGACTAAAACATGAAGCGCTCGGAGCTAAGGAAATGAATTAGGGGGATTACGTTTCCGTTGGTCTTTAGATAGATTAAGTATGAAATAAACTTTTTAGCTGCGATACATAGAGGATCGCTTATTCATTCTAGCGAGTGCCATGGGAACCACTCCGTTACTTATGGCAGGGAACATCAAAAAACCACAAGGTTCATACCGAACGCTTTTATTTTGTTATGTAATCGATCATATGCCATCAGTCAGGCATACACGGTTTACTTAATATATGATAAGTAGTACAGCCAGAAAAGTCATTAAGCCGCCTTCCTGCTTGTAGGATGGTTTTGGAAGTCCAGCCTCTAGTTTCTTTGAGGCTTGTGTTCTTTGTCAACATTCGGAAATGTGACGACTGCCCTGGCTTACGTTAATGCTCTTCAAGTCTAGGAAAACGCCTAGTTTATTTATTCAGGGATAATTATTTGGCCGAGGTCATTTGTACTCTGTACATTAATGTTGCCCAATTGTTAAAGATGTATGCCTTGACCGTGGTCTTGAATGCCTGGCAGAGACAAAGAGCCGATATTAAATGTGATTTCTATGCGGCCGGAGTATAGGTAGAAAACTGTCGCGCATAAAGCCGGATGGTCACATGATGCTGGGGAGGATTAACGTTGTGGGTAGTTATTCGGTCACAACTTTGGTGACGTTGCAGACTACTGACAAAAGGAAGCTCCTTCAAACAGAGGACTTCCGCCCTGAGTCTTACACAGACCGCTGGTCTCTGGAATTCCGCTTAAGCTTTCTGACGTCGCAGATAACATGGGGGTACAAAGTGCCCTGCAAATGCTGGTGTATTCTTCCTTTTAGGATGTTTGAATATCATAAAAATATAAATGAATGAATTTTTTACAATATTCTTATCTCCTCTTGAATAGCAATTTCTCTTGAGCTTTATCAAAATGCACTTTGAGGACAGTGGAAAAATTCAAAAAAAATTAGGCATATTCAAAGAATGTTCTAGCGACTTTATTGTCATATCAAGAAAAGGTCAGGACGGTTCATATATTCTTGCCGAGTACGAACCAACCTAAATTGATATAAATTCCCAGAGGGCATCCATCTCGCCACTTCGTTTCCAATCATTGAATAGCCTTTGGAAAAACAGGTCTTCTATTAAAAATGTACCAACGTGAAGTTCGGCGAAGTATCTCGATGAGCTATGTCCTAACCCGATCGGTGAGCAAATTTTCAACTCTATAAGTATCTGCAGATGCAGATTAGCCGGCAAATGCAAAATAGACTGAAATAGCTAAGTCTTAGTTTTTAGTCTTTATCAACCAGCCAGACCTAGCTCCAGATTCTAAAAAAACCTTGAATTTGACCGTGGCTGCGACATAAAAACTGATAGTGCGCATAGTACCTCAACATATTTAAAGAGACAGTCTTTAAATTTATCGAATTCGTAAAGATCATGTAAAAAATGCCGCGTTTACAAGGCTTTACGCTGGGATATCCAAACGTAATTTTTTCAGGAGCATATATTCCAATAGAAATTCTGCTGACAAAGACTAAGGAGACTGAAATGGCCATGCCAGGCCTACTAAACGCGATCGACTACGCATACCAAATCCCAGAATTGAGGCAGCTTGAATTCGAACCCTGGGGTCTTGTGCTTTCGAGTCTGGCATTTCACCATCGAGTCTTGACGTGTTGCCTCTTCGATTATTAATGGATGTTTTGGAAGACTTTGAATAATTCATATTGACCCAACTGTGAACAACTAGCGGCTCAGTGGGATTCGAACACACACAGTAAGGGGAAGGCTTTAGTTTAGCCAACGCTCTAACCACTTGAGCTACGAGGCCCCGCCGGACGATGCGAGTTTAATCACATTTGGGTCAATTTACCCGCTCAACCTACTGAAATGTCTGAATTTCACCAAAGCTGATTCAGAAGGTTGACTGCCAAGCAGGATTTCCTAAATAATTCACTTAGGATCAACGAACTGACAACTAGGCTCACGTATTTCATAGATGTTTTGGCAGATTTTTAATAATTTATTTTTACCCAACTGTGAAAAACTCGGCGCAGTTACATGCCCAACCTTGACCCAGCATAACCCAAATGTGATTAAACTTGCGTCGTCCGGCGGGGCCTCGTAGCTCAGGTGGTTAGAGCGTTGGCTAAACTACAGCCTTTTCCTTACTGCGTGGGTTCGAATCCCCTGGAGGCGCCGAGTTATTCACAGTTGGACATATATGAATTTTCGATTGTTATTAGATATAGTAATTATAGTAGGTAGGGGGTTCATCGTTTTCGTTGCTAAACCTGTAAGGCGTTTTGTGTATTGGCCTCCTAGATGCTATGGTTCTGTCAGCGAAGGCTCTACATTATGCCTCAAAACCCCTCAAGACAAGTAGGTACCCTAACGCGATTGACGAACGTCTCTCCGACGGTAACTTATATATCAGATAACGACTAACAAAGCAGCAGGCCCGCCACGTAATGGTGAAGTTGTGCACTCAACATGTAAAAGGCCCTGGGTCCGAATCCAACGTACCCCGAATTCTGAGGCTGAGCACGGCTAGCTCATGTTAAATAATTGGCCAAGCATAGTCATTTTAGTCTTCTTTATCTTTCATAGCTATTTTTAACAGATTTTGCATAATTTTTATTGACCCAACAGTGAAAAACTCGGCACCTCGGTGAAGGTCGAACCCACGGAGGAAAAGGAAGGCCGTAGTGAAGTCAACGCTCTAACCGCTTGAGCTACGAGACACCGCCGGACGACGCGAGTTAAATCACATGTGGGCCAAGTTGGGTCAAGGTTGGGCGGGTAAATTTACCCAAATATAATTCAACTTGAGTCGTTGGTTGCTCACTTGGCTAGAGCGTTGGCTGTTTTAAAGCCTTCCTCTAACTCCGTGGGTTCGACTCCCATCGGGGCGGCGAGATTTCCACAGTTGGACCAATATAAATTTCTTATCTCTGTCAGCAGAACTTTCACAAGAAAACAAGTTTATGAAAAACGAACGCGTCAGTTTCTTAGCCCAATACCATTCAAACGTGGCATTTGCCTAGATGATTCATGTGAGTTGGGTAAATTCTATGGCACCTGGTAGCCTGAAGTATAATGCGTATTCTCAGATTTTTATGCTTCAGTCATGTTCGTTCCCTGATTTCCTGCAAGCGCAAGCGGGGCCCATAACCTGATTCGTCGGCCTTCATCCTATGATACAGTTTTCTAATGTACCCGAATTTATTTGTCGGAATGATTCTCTAGAGAAAAAGCCTATCTGCTTCTTGTCAGTACTATACCTTATTTTGACCGACATCAGTATCAGTTTATTTTGTACTGAACATATTTATTCGACTGTAACAATGCAATTGCATGTCACTTTTATGATACTCGCTATAATTAGAGAGAGATTTTTATCGGCAAGTAGTTACTTGAATATGTATCAATGGTCTTTAGGTTCGTTCGGTAATTATCCCTTGCAGTATTTAGGGAAAGAATAAAGCATATGACCGGGGTGGAGAATATGAACTGCTTGCTATATCTCTCTGCGTAGGCACTGTTTGGTAGGGTCTTGGCCGAAATCGAGTCACGCTCCTCAACGGCTCTAACTCTGGTAGATAGACATTCTTTGAACTGAACCTCCGCGAGGACTCAATGGTAAGAAAATATCTATGTAGACTCATTGTTCTATACATCCTACACGTATTCCTTTGGTAAAAAACAAAAAAATCTGTTTACAATTGGCCAAATGCAAGAGACCTTGGCCAGCGCACATTCTCACTGAACATATTGCCGTTATGTTTGGGTACCTAACAGAGAACTTTACAACACGACCAAATCCCTTACGTCCGCAAAATGGAATAGGAAGGTTTACAGTGCCTGTTTTAGGCCCTCGGTGTTTACTTCTAAATCTAAGGTGCTACTGTTCTTCGTCCCCGTGGGCTCATACCGTTCTGCTGGACACGGGGCTTTAAATGGCTTTTATAAGGCTACACTCGTAAAGCTATATAAATACGATTCCCGTAATAAATGCACAATAACTTACCGCCTTCTAGCCCCGGTCATACAGTTTATTCTTGTCGTGTTTGAGCTATTCCTGACCTTGAACATGTAGCAGTTTGATATGCTTACACCAACTATCTGGTCAAAATGCACCGGGCAACGCCACGTGTATAGTAAAAACGTTTGGTGCCACAACCATTTTTGGCGGCCACTGGATATTTTGAGTGCGTGAATGAGAATTATTCCGGATTCTTTGACTCATAACACACTGCTAACGTATATGGACCTGTCTGAATTACATAATGCGGGACGATCCATGATCTGATATATCTGGACCTTCTTAATGTTAAAAATAATCAAGAATAGAAGTGGACAGTCTTTATTCTAAATTATTTCCGGAAATCTGCTTTTCTAGCAACTGTAATAGTTTTTTAAAGTCAAGCTATTTACTGCAACCTTGTGGCTCTCTGTTAATGTTTAAAACTACACTCTGGGACATCACCTTTAAAATGGACAGGTAGAGACTCATTTCGATAAAACTATGTGCTTACGAAAATAAAAGGCTACAAAACAAAGAGGGCTGAGAAAACACCACAGTATCTGATTGTGCATGATTAAAATACGCCCAAAACGCTCGGATAATAAGATGTATGAATACTAAATTTGCTTGGGGAGAGTTTTCGTCTAAAGCCATATAATTTTTTTGCGATAAAACTTTCTGCTGGCACCAGCGAAATCTAGAGCAAATAAAGCACATGGGATAATTAAATGCATCATATGTCCAAAAATGCAGAAAAACCATCAGTGGCCGATCTAACAAAATGTTCTCTGAAAGTTTGAAAAGATTTTCCACTAAGAAAGATTATTTAAGTAGGGTACAATATTAGACATCTTGTGGAACAAACTTGCAATATTTTAGATACTACAGAATTTTGGTTTTTAATCGGAATTTCTTTCAGCCACATTTTAAACGAAGTCCATCAAAATTAACACCGTAACAAGATGCATTTTTCGTCAGTGTTTGATGCCCCTTAAATTCAACTGTTTTTCTGAATGCATGCAAAAAATTTTTTCCTTGTACTGAATCCAAGCAAATATTTTTCACTTACGTATTTACTCACAAAGAGTTAATTTTAGCTTTTTAAAACGTTTGTCATTAAGACATTTGCTAACACCGTGTAGCGTCCATTCAAATTGTATCGTGTCTGTCTGTTTAATATTGCTCTTAATTAGATATGCAATATAGTCCACATTCGTTACGAAATGTTATGGCGTGAGGGAGTGTGTGTTTTTCTTTACACGCAAAGTACACAGCTTAACGACAAAGAGCTCTACACGAAAAGGCAACAAATGTCAAGTCAAAACTAGTAATAAACTTTATTTTTTAAAAAAGATGTCACTTATTCAAGCAAAGAATGTCAATTAACCATGACTCTCTACTTAGTGAGTACAATAAATAAGGTCCTTTCGGAGGTTCCTATGTAATTTGTGTGAATTTACAGAAACATATAAAAGCGATTAAAAATGCATACTGCCTAAGTTGTGCCTTTTACTAACGGGTTTTCTTGCGTATGTTTAGAAAGAAACGCATTCATAAATCAATATTCTGGCGTGCCCGAAACATTAGGAAAATACTCGCGAGATAATCTGCCTTAAGGTCCATGTAATAACTCTAATCGAAAACCAGTTTTCAGACTCTTGGCTTATATTTCATGAGACTGCAGTACTACGGCAAGGACGCAAACGACGTCATTGGGAAGCGAAAATGAGCACAAAGGGCTTTCGGACATGCACTGACATCTCACCTTGCTTCTCTTTTACTGCAATGGCGGCAATAACTGGGGTCACCTGATGCCGGACAAACTGAATACAGACAGCGAATGTATCGAAGCGGTAGGTGCATGCAGAACGCGGTCATTTGCGAATGCACCTATAGAAACTAACTGAACTGCCTCGCTGGTCGCAGATCAACGGCCCCACTTTGGCAAATTGTATGAACTGTGATTGAAACGAGCAGATAGACTACGCTAGAGACATTTAGTTAAGGTTGAATGCAGGTTTGCAGATGACCCATCATGTCAGTGTTTCGTCAACATTACCCGCCAAAAGTCGTCATAATATGAGGCTTGTAGAATATAGACAGGTACGTGTAAGTACTCATCGTCAAAGGAAAACTGCGCCGAATATCTTCATGAGCAACACATTTGTCCGTCATTAGTCCATCAGCTCGGCATATCACAAACAAGCCTTCCGATAGCACAAGACGCCTTGTGGTTAGGCCCAATTAATTGCTGAGCTGACATAAAGTATCTAAGTCAGCGTTGGGCATTGTTTTACTACATTTCTCAGGACTACATTTTTATGTGCAAATAACCTTGAACTTGACAGCTGGAAAGCTGTTTACCGGCGGCAGGGGCTTAAGATATGCATCCCAATTGTCGTCGGTAATAACGTTTTTTAATTTTCCCTATTTTAACACACGTGAGACTGTCTTCCATCCCATAGAAGAACTGCATTTATTTGATGGACAACTTTTAAAAGAAGCCCTGCTTGTAAAACAGCATGAGATATTTTTTCGCACAGTTCATTAACTTCCATTAGGATATCTGTAGTTGTATGCAGGTAGCATAACGTATGCTTTTTTTATGACACACTATAACTTTTCCTAATGATTTTATTTGCCTGTAAATTAGCGAAATTCATCGTTGTTGCAGACATTTTTTCCTAACATGTTATGACTACAATAAGTGTTTTACTGACTGGTATTTCTCAAGGAACGCAGATTACCTTGACCGACATGTTGCCAAAAATGTCCATATTTTCAAATATTACATCTGCTATGACATTTTTGATATGTGCTTAAAACTATGAAGTCGCGAGTAAACTTGCCCGTCAGAAGACGAATTGAATGACGGAGCACTCGAAGACTAGGTACACAAAGCTTTCGCCATTAGGGATTGCCCACTCCATAACTTTTAGCCTTAATCGGCCAACTTTCAACACCACGCGTGCGGCGGTTCAAACCATGCAGGTTAATATGGATCACGCTCTTTGCTACTGACCATGTTTTGTAAAATTTAAACACACGGCAAGAACAGCATTTAAGCAACAGCGTTGTTCTAACACTCCTATGTCTCCTACCAGAATAACATCACTCTCTCTTGGAACCTAGATCACCAGTTCTCCTTTGGACAGTCCAATAATCGTGCGTTCGAGGACCAAAAATGTTATGGCTAATTGAGAAGCAAAATTTCCATTCTGGAACTCGCAACCTCTAAGCCAACCCGTTTCTCGGTATAAAGACAAGTTAGGATTAATGGTGCAAATAAACCCTCTGCTGGATTGCCGCGATGTCGAAATCGTTGTTGCGATTGCAAAGGGTCTCGTCGCAGGGCCATTTTCCAAGGTATTGGTGCTGGGTAGCATTGCATTCCAGTGGAACTCCCCACACACTAGCGGGTCCCAAACTCCTGCAGCGGTAGCGCACTGGTGCTGAACTCATGACAGCCCTATGGTCTTAAAAACAGGGCTGAAATCCCAGTCATAAAATTGGAATTGGTCTAATGATGCGCCAAGAAGGCCTCGAATAGCCTGATGGACCTTGGTTGAAGTTAGACAACAAATATTTAAAAAATAAACTTTAAAATGGACCACCCACTCGATTCATGAGGAAAAATCGTGAAGCACGATTTGTAGACATTTCAGCAGTCCGTCTACTTCGAAGAGGCCGAAATTCTTGCAAGAGGTGACAATCGCGTGAGCCGGAAGCTGATTTAATCATGGTTTACTGGTCGCCAGTACATTAACACGTGTAATTATCTTCCCCTTCCATACTCGGTGCTGCGAATTCGCCTAGACGGAGTAATTAGCCACGCGGGGAGTGTACATGTAGACACTTTTCCTAACACAAGGGTCGGTGCGTCAGATGGCCGAGCAATCATCACGCCAACATCCAACGCACGTGATGAAATCGCAGCAATTAGCGACGCGGATGTCGGCCATTAAACAGTCATCACACCACGTGCAACGATTCCTGATGAGGGGGAAGGGAGTGGTGGCGTGAATACTAATAGGTATGCAGTAGAATGGCGACTGCATCCCATTAATACTGCAGCTCCTTGTACATGGACCACCCGTATCTGCTTTTTTCTCTGATGATGCGTTCGAGTTGGAATCCGAAACATTAGGCTAATAAAGCTCTTGTCCGAGCGATCGTGCCTGCCTCTTCTATCAGAAAACTAAGTGTGCTAATGGAGTCGCGGCCAGGTGGGGTGTATTAATGAAGAAACGTGGCGGCCAGCCTTACAGTCCTTACCATGTTATTTCTCTACTTAGCAGCATTGAAGGTCAGGACTCTGAGCTGTGATCGGTGGAGGCGCTTGAGAATAGTTATAGTGAGAAATACGCAATGAGCCATGGGGTTTGAATCCCTAAATTCAGCACTTTTCTCTCTGCACTAACCCGCTCACCAACCGACCGTTCCAGCTCGTTAAACAGTGGTTGCTGAGACTGGTCGCAGTAGATGACGCCTCAAAACAGCCTACCTCCATGGCGGGCCTTCCGGGCGCGTCAGTACTTATGACTGCACGCAGATTCAGTACCAGTCTTATACAAGCGCATCCCGAAATTGACCTGACAATTTGCAGCGCAGCTCGCTTTTGGGGTCACTAACCAATTACAAAGTAAAGCAACAATGAAATTTGGCGTTTGCGGTAGTGGTGCGCGGATATTTAAGAGGTATTGTTTTACGCATGCGTATTTATGCCAGGCAGTCCGTGTGCAGTGTCGCCCGCTGACCCAAGCGCCGGAGAGCAACCATACGTCGGAGAGAAGCGGACGGACTAGTGGTGTCTAAGTAGAATGCAAAGTAAATCTGTACCCATTAAAAAAATGTGAAGGCCACTGAAAGTGCTGTCGGTAGTCTTGATGCTAAAAATATCTAGTGCTTGTAAATTGGATCCGAATTTGACAGTGATATGATTTTGGGTTTGCCAGAACTCGTCGGTGGCAGAACTCTGCTTGAATTTTGTAGTTAAAACTTGACAGACAACACATTAACTGGTCTCCGTCCGCGGCGTGTGCACACACCGCTTGCTCTGTGCACAAATGCGCAATGATTATCTGCCTATATATCATGCGCCGCTGTGCGGCTGCTGGTTGGGCTCGAGAGAGAGCCCTTAAGGCACAACGAAACGAGTGAGTTCCGTATGAACGATCGGTGAGCGCCCCCTAACACTGTATATTCCCGATCGAAAACCGACAGGGCAACGGGCCCGTGGCCCGATGAGTAAAGGCGTTGACTTCTAAACCAACAGTTTGCGAGTTCCAGGCTCGGGTGTTCCACACTTCGGGCTGGGGTATGGCTGGCTGACGACGGCTAATAAACCATAAATGGCCATTCCAGTCTCCCTTGTCTTTGTCGGTAATACCATTCTGCCTATTATCTTTCCTTAGACAGTAGGCCTATCAAGACTAAATTATGCTAAAGGGGATATTATTGCAGGCGGGCGAAAGATGCAAAGTAGACAGTTTCTGTTCTATCAGTCAAGCGGTCCCTGCAACACTATCTGATCCGAGACAGCTAGGACCTGCTACTGCCTGCTTCGAAAACCGCAGTTGCGGTTATCCAGAGTGGGCACAATTGTGCTTCGGACCCCGCCGACAGTTGCCAACATCAAGTTTACTGGGAAGGCATGGCTCAATGGACGCGACATAACACGTTGGAAACTGCGTGTCATACGTCCCTAGTGGGGAGGCATGTGTAAGGGACGTCTCAGTCACCAAATATGAGTTACCGGCTTGCTTGCCGAAGAGGTCATCATATAATGATGATCCGAACTCTTTCCAACTGCTCCATACAATTGTTTAAGTTCCATGGATGACTCACTCGGTTTGTAGATCATGCCTATGCTGTCAATTTAGCAAATTATTCAGCTTTCTTATATTAATGATTGCTGCTTAAGAACGATACATGGGTAGCTGATGATTTTCGGCGTAAACCGTATTATTAACTCGTGAGACGAGCGTAAGAGGCTTATGCCAAAGGATTTATTTCAGGCGCGTGATTTTTGGTCTGTGGAATTCAAGAGCGGGGCATACATACGTCTATACTAATGAAGGTCTCTGAATCGTCTGATGTGCTGGTTATGGTATTCTTCTCCGCGAACTTCAGGCTCGTATTAAGACAAACAGACGCTTGGACTTTTCACGTTAAGCTGAGAATGCATTATTGAGGGCTCAGTAGATGGCTGCTTGCCTTTACCTACAGGTTTGCTACCGTTTTGCGCAACGCTGTACCAGGGCTAATATGCATCATCGGGCGTGACATTTCTTTGCCTTTCATAATAAACTCGTCGATAATGAGGCGAAATTGCATTACGCATCACTCGGATAACCGCGTTTGTTTTTATTTTTGTCGATGCCCTTGCTACGGCTTTTGCTACTTAAGTTACACGCTGGCGGCAAATCTGATGTCACATTGACGCCGAATGAAAGTTGGCTAAACAAGCGCTCTGTTCAGTAATTTCATGCAAATTTAACATTTATTTTTGCATTCGTTCGACATTAAGTTTACTGCTATGAGCCAGAAACGTTCACCGTTTATGGTTATGGACGATGTGACTCTCATCTTTGCATGACGTGGGAATGCGACTGCATCACAGTAAACTTATTCGTGCTTAGAAGCCTTGCGTGCAGCTCTGAGGAAGTACATTCAGAGGAGATTTCTACTGATTCATCTTGGGCACTCGGTTAAGTCCTCCCAGCGAATTCTACAGTAGCGACTGCTTAATGTTTAGACTCAAATCAGATGCGCTGCATGACATAAAGTGGATGTGCTAACTCATACTGAAATGCGTTTTAGACCTTAAAAGATCACGCAAGTAGAGTTGTAATATGGATTGTCATGCAACATAATCTTAAGATATTTCGGCCACTCCGGGATGCCAACTTTTGAAAGGACTTCTTTGCGGTTGTCTGACAGTATACACTCTGCAAAATTGCCTGCTCAAATGGTATGACTTTTTCTCATTGACTTTCAATGCCCTTATAAATTCTAATGCATAAAATATAAAATAATATGTATGAAAGTTTTATTCTTTTGCTCGTTGAGAGGTAACTGATTTCTTCTTCAAACTGCGTACTTGAAAAAAGGGTTTAATTCGGTTTTAAAAGTTGTATGATCATACTCGTAATTTTTTGGCATAACAGAGTTTTATACAGCAAAATTATACCCTTCTTTCAAGCGCATATTTTAGAGGGGATGTATTTAACTTCTCTATGAGCAAAAGATTAAATTTTTTAATGACCGCTTTCTATGAAACATATTCACATTTCTAAGGGATTCGACAACCGACAAGACAAACCTTTTTGTGTAAATAGTTATGTTTTTCAGAGTGTAGTTGTTGTAGTTAGACGTCATCCCGAAGCATATCGAATCACTTAATACTTTGTTGCATGGTAATCCATATGAGAACTCCAGGAAAGTAATCCTTTTGAGTTGAAAACGTATTTCAAAATTTTGGCAAACATTTCATCAGTTAGCGCATCTACTGTATGCTTTTAATAAGTTAATGTTTCATTGGTCAGCGCATGGTAGTCGCCACCTCCGTGATTTGAGCTGTCGCGCTATGATCCCATATTGAATGCCATGATGTTATTCTCCATGACCTCTGGAGGACACATTAGATCATATTTGGCTTTCCGCTGAAATAACTGCTTTATCTACTGTGGCAGTATAAAAATCCGAAGAAATATATTTAAAATCCACAAATCCAGATATTTTGACAATGAGCTCTCTGGCCTCGTGTTCTATTTACTTAATGTTCATAAAAGCATTCCGCATTAAATAGCTCCTTTTAATTGGCGTTGTGGATAGAGGTGTCGTGATGTGCAAAAAAAATTTAAACAGAGTTACTGGTCTAAAGAGTGAATAAGCTTCGGAATCCCGTAGGTATTAGAATGAGCACAATTGTCCTCAGGACTAAAACACTCTATAGTGTTTTTAGTTCCCCATAGTTGACGTAATAAACTGACATTCAAACTGTTTGAAACAAAATATAAAAAGCCTGTCACGCTCAAAAGGACTTACTATCTTATGTTAACTAAGATTGAGCCTGAATGGTACGCCCTGATATATTCCGCGACAGGGAACCTAATTTGAAAAAGCAGTGGAGATGACTGATTTGGCTTTATCACTTGCATTTCCCTAACCTAAATAAATCGTAGTGGATCTTCCTGGTCGGCGATACACATTTTTCCAAATAGTCCGATTGCTTAGGCTAAGTTTAGCGGTTTCGTTGGTGATTTCTTCGGCCATTTCGAGGGCGTTTACGAAGAGTGCCGATGAACCCTCTACCAATCAAATTGCTTAATCAGTTGCGTTCAAACTGACGTAGTAAACTTTTCAGACAAACCTCACATAGCTCGCGGACATTTATTTAATTGATACAGCTACTTTAGGTGTTCTGACCCTCGGAGGCGTTAACGCGGCAAGCCTCTGACTACTGCTGGACTGCTTAGCGGTCTTAAGGATAGAGTCCACAAAAAAATGCGCTGATCAATTTGGCCACATTCAGTACCTTTGTCTTACAAGACTTTCTTAATATAAAGCAAAGCATTAAGGAACTTGAGACATTAATTTGACACTAAACAGTTAAACCGGCACGAATGCCTATGTCCACCGCGTGGTCAACAGTTTGGTATGCACAGGAAGGTGGCGTAAGCTTGCAACAGATGACAGTGAAAGCAGGCTCGCGCAACATCTATTGAATTCTATCCTCACAGGAGCGAGGAGACAGGGTCTAGATGAGCGGGAATGGACTCGAAGATGGTGGCTGGGGGGGGGGGTCAAAATCCCCTCTACGCGTGCGGCAAGCAAGCCTGTCCACGCGCGTCAGACAAACTGTTTGCAGGACTGGAAGAAAAATCACGGTTTCCACATAGGTAAGCGTGACGTAATGCCGGCATTGTAGTCTGACACTCCGTCTTGATACGTTCGGACTAACCAGTCACTTAGCAGCCTCCCTACCATGACTCTATTCGCATCTTATTAGATC
>CACRXP010000068.1:701537-722392 GCA_902702965.1 Spirometra erinaceieuropaei
CTTATAAACGCGGGGGTGATAACCAGGTAGCAGATCAAAGATTAAAGATATCAAAACGACTTTAGCCGCATTGACAAGGTTTCTTACATCAAAAAATCGGCGCAACTTATTTCGGCGGTGTAAGATTATTTGGAGTTTCTATTCATCTGCACGGTCTTTCGCTTTTATCGAGTACGCCTGACAGTTAATATCGCTTTGATATGGTAACCGCGGCCAGTACACTAGGTGAAGGCAGCCGATATGTCTTCGGCCTACCTAAAGCTCTGTCGTACACCAAAAAATTCGACTGGCATTCGCTTGTGACATGCATTTTCCAAATTCGTGAACTTGCTCAGGCACATGGTTCCGCTGTTTGAGGCTGAATATTTAGCTACTTTTGGTATATCGTTTCGGCGTAGATAGAAGTGCAGTCGTAGCGCTGTTATAAACTTGATACCCTACGCTGATCAAACGTACCAAGGCTGCACCACATTGCTTTCAGTGCTCGGTGCTCAGCTTTTTGAGAAAACTTTTTATTAATCGTTGTAACACCAAATGAAAATAGGATTCACAAATCTATACCACAGTATACAAAACGTTCCATTAAAGTTGCATTCAATACTTCATTCTTGGTTACCTTTTTCTGCACTGCTGGAGATTTCCGAAGCTGACTACTCGATTACTGCCCACTTTGTAACCTGAACGGTTGTCATATAGTGAGCACTCATTGACAAATCCGTCGTGGTTAGAGGATGCAGAATAAAATGGGACTTGCCGGATGAGATATTCACCGGCCACGCAATAATATCCTCGCCATACTGAAATATTATCTATCAGTAAAAACAAAGTGTAATACTGACCACCTGAAGCCGGTAGCAGGTTATCTCGGCCTCTATGATTGTTAATATTCAAAAAATATTGTTTGTTACTGTATTGCGGAACTTTGAATTGAAATCGAAGTCAGATCCTTCATAAGCTCACCAATGGGGATGGTAAGCAGAGTCTGATTATTATACAACTACGGCACAATTATTGTTTATGAAGGATCAAACAATTCTGGACGTTTTATCCGGCCTACTTATCCATTTTCCCGAAGATGACATTTAATCTCGCCTGCTATAACCCATTTCTCACATATTTTAGCTGTCCCTATGAAAACCAAGCAACGGAGCGGTTTGATCGCGTTTTGATACATGAAGTGGCTCCCGAAACACGAATAAACACGCGGACAATTGCACGTATTTGTGGATCTCTTCATTCCTTCCAAATCGTGTCAAACGAAGCCGTTTTGCAGATGACGTTCTTGTCATTTCAACATTTGCCCAAGAACCACGGCTTTGCTGGCGAGTATGCCTTTGTAAAGAAGTCAAATGTGCGACCGTCGCCGTGGACTTTGAACATGCCAGCGGACTTTGAACAGCAAGCTATGATGGGGAGTTATATGGAGTACATGAACATCCTTAGGGATAATTCTTCCAAAACCGCGGATATTACTGGTAAGTATATTTTACGCAGGTGTTTAGCACAGATAACAAAACATATTTACAGCACTGGACGATGCCAAACTAGCAAATTTTAATGAATCTTGATTTCATGCGGGAAGAACCCTAATGTTTATTCGGAAACAGCAAACAGTAGTTTGTCCTTCAGGGTAGGAATACTTTCATCATCAGAAGCTTCCCTATATCTACAATAGATCGCATGTGGCTGTGCCTAAAGAAAATATTCGAATTGTGATTTTTGCTAAAGGGATTATTTAGGTAGGGTTTGAATACGGGCCTGCACAGCACATTCAGTGAGCGACCGACCATATGAAATGTTGGCTGAAATTCTGAAACGCGTTTATGATTAGGTAGAATTACTTTGGCAGATTACGTGGATGCGGTTGTAATACTGATTTTCTTGCGGCAGATTCATACAATATTTCGGCCTGTGCTTTTAAATGCACTGCTTTTCAATGCGCTTTGCAAACCATACTTATGTAGCATGCATTTTCCCCGCTGATTTTTGATGGCCTTGCTAATTCAAATATATTTTATAGAAACGCCAACCAAAATATGCTTTCTTTCAGTCGTTTGAAAGAGAATGGCGTCTTCTTTATATCTTATAAACGACAACGGAATATAAATCGGTTTTTAAAAATTGCTCATTATGCGACCTTTTAAAGACCACGCAATTGCCATTGACGTAACATCGTACCTGGCCGTTAACAACATCTTTTCGTCAGATGTACAACATAGGCCGCACCCATTGTGAAAGTTTGTGGACTCTGTCTAATATCATTTTAAAGGCATAGAGAAATATGTGCGTTGCAAGAGTCATGATTTACTGGCTCGCAGTCCATTAACAAGTGCAATGACTTTCCCCCTCCATACTCGCTGCTGTGACTTCGCCTAGACGGAGTAATTAGGCACGCGGGAAGCGCACAGGTTCGCCATTTGGCCAACGACAGGGGCGGCGGATCAGATGGTCAAGCAATTATCACCCCAACATCCAACGCATGTGATGAATTAGCGGAAATTACCGACGCTAATGTGGACCATCAGACAGTCAGCACGCCAGGGCGGGGGGGGTAGCGTGAAAATTCAGAGGTATGTGGTAGAATGGCGACTGCATCCTATAAATATTGTAGCCCCTTCTGCATGAACCACTCGTGTCTACTTTTGTCTCTAATGATGTGTTAGAACAGGAATTCAAAACGTCAGGCTAATAAAGCTCCTGTCCCAGCGATCGTGTCTCCTTTTTCAAATTTATGTTATTTTGGGAAAATTGGATACGGTACTAAGAGCCCATATAGTAGCTAAAAATACCGACCTCGTTTTTTGCCTATATTCGGCCGCTGCATGACAGCTGCGAAAGATTCGGCTCTTTAGTGTGTCCTCCGGCATCTTTCGTCCGCTTTTCTATTGATAATTCCAATTAGAAAATGTGGCTTTCAAATTTTCTTAGACAGTGCTGCGACGTTGGAGTAAATCAGTATATTCCGGGTCTATGGACACAGAGCGGACTTTTTATGTATGAATATTTGGGCCGAGGTCCCTCAGCCACAGTGAGTATCCGCGAAAATTCATTAAATGACGGAAGGTGACTTGTAGTATATTTTTGTAAGTGGATACCAGGCTAACGGAAGTTCACCTAAAATATACTACTAGCTGCCTGTCGGAAGTAAAGGAATATTACGCGTTTACCCTCTGTAGACAATGGACTTCGGCCAAAATATTCTTGCATAAAAAATTTCGGTCTCAGCATATAGACCTGGAATATACTGATCTATTCCTGGCTCCCAGTCAGTGTCTAAGTAAATTGAAGAGCAACACATTATGCTACGTTTACTTTTCATTTTAGTTTTCACAGCGTTTTGATGTTGGATGGTTTTTTGAATCTGGTTTATTTCTGCGATTTTTTACGGCTTTCAGAAGACATGTTGTACACTTTCTATTAGATTAGAAAGCTCTGACTTCCATATTCTTTTAAACCATTTGGCGTTTTTTTCACTGAGCAGTTAACAGGAGGGATGGCGTAAACCTTAAGAAGATCAAATTAAACGACAGGGTCTAAGATAATCGAAAAAAATATTGTAAATAATTTGCCATCAATAAACCTTCCGGAGGCCAAGCGTTACTACTTCATCAAGGGTTACTTTAATTTCCGCAAAATATGTGCAAACGTTGATGTTTATTAAATGCATTTATAAGTGTGTTGTGTTTTAAGGTCATTAAAAATAGATGTAGAAATGTAATGTCAATGATTGGGCTTTTTAACGACTTCGACCTTTGTGGAACATTAACAGATATTTATTTAGAGACAAGCATCTTGATTTAATTGACATACCCTGCACTATTACGGCATGAAAATCAGTATCCCAATTTCACATAAGAATCTTTGGGAAAAAATTCTTTTCTACAACTTTAGTTCTTATTTATTGAGGTTTGTCATTTACTATATATAAGCCCACTCTTCGGACTATCTGCTTAGTGTTCGAGCACATACAAATGCTTGACCGTCTAAAGGAAGTCAGATGAGTCACAACCAGTACTGTATCAATCTACCTGGCATCTCTGTCGTGCCTAACCTGCGACGTTTGTATAAATATACATAATAGTGGATAACCACGAAAGCAGAGAGTGACAAAAATGACAATTTTGGGTTCTTAGCCGTCGTCTACCAATCATAATTGGCCTCCACTTGTGTACCACCTGGGACACGCACCCGGGATATTTGGCCATCGAGGACAAAAATTCAACCAATGAGCCAGATAAATCTTGTATTGTTGGTTATGATCAAGAATATTAATATGGCACTGGAGCAGTAACCGATCTGATTATGAGACATGCGCATCCCATTGTTTCTTCTAGCTCAATCTACAGCTCTCACCGGTGGTCGCGTAACAATGAAAAATATGCTATACTAATAGGACACCGATGAAAACTGACAGAACGACAGGTCTCTGGCCCCCTTGTATGTGGCACGCGTAGCGGCCAAATATCTTGCGCTCCAATCCCAGACAATGCATGCCGAGGATTGGGCGAGACTGGCTGACGTCGCCAACTAGGTCGCTCCGCTCGCTTTTCGGCGGTATTCCGCTGTTACCGTATTCTCCTGGACGCCACACAACTGCCTGCCAGGAGTTTGGATTCCGAAACGAAACATACTACTATTCAGTTCGATCGTCGTACCCGACGGTGTCCACCGTGTAGTGCACATCAAGACGGGGCCGACACAATGACGTAGGCGTAAACTGGCCTATAGTGAAAGTAGAGCTGTGCAGCATCTACCGCACATTCTCCTTCCCCTCGCCTGGATCCGGTGTTGAGACATTGTCAGAAAGACCGGGGGGAGGGGTAAATGGCTCAGTTGGCTGACATGGCCAGACCCGTACTCAGGCATACCATCACAACCTTTGACCCACAGCACGTACTTGGTCAGGAGTTTAACCACAAACAACAGCACTACAACGGGTCAGAAATGCGAGGGTGACTTGGCAGCCCTGTTCACAACTAGTTTACCCCAGGAACTAGGCGTCAGAGAACTCCCAGCACACACGAAACTGCGAGGTCCACGGTTTGCCGATAATGACATTTTAGATGTTTAGATACCTTGTGGCCCAAGTCCTAAAATTTAAAGCGAACAACAACACCGTTATATGCACACATGTATGAGCGGATACTGAGACGACCATGTCTGGTGTTTTAGTCCTCGTTAGGTATCTCTTTCAGCCTCGTGTTTGCAGGATTTGAGGTTCTAACCCGAGTTCTTTAAATATCGAGCGTTATACAGATCAAGTATTTTAGTACTCCACTTCTGCGCTTCTTATCCCGTGCAGTGACTCATGACTACTCTGTATGACAAAATATTGCACCATGTCCGGTTGTCCAATCAATGAACAAAATTTTAACAGGAATAAATGCACTACCTGAATTATCCAAAGAAGTTCTTATAAAAATTCTTAAGTGTACTTTTGGTTAGGTACGATAACTCAGGTGGGGTTGTAATAGTGACTGGCGTGGGACAAAATCGCGAGATATGCCAAATGAGCGAAGATGTAGCCTTTAAGATGAGCTTCTGCTTGAATTTCTTCAAAAACTATGCTCGATAATGAATAAATACTTACACACTATGACATTTCCCCGAATTTATGAAGCTGTTCTCCTTTTAAGCGAAAAAACACTCTTCTTTTTGCTCGCATGGCAGCAAAATAACGCTTCTTCAAATTTCATGCTTAATAAAAGTATATCTTACGTTTAAATAATTTATAATTGCAAGGTGACGTAGGACCGCGAAATATCCCTTTATAAATTATTGAATCTAAGCGTCTATTAATGCTGCCTATTATACATATGCCGTAGTATATATCCTTTGTGCAGAGTCATGAATTTAATATTAAATTTCTCAAGAACATGGAAAATGATGGACGACACTTTCTAAACGAAGTATGTGCATTGCGCAATTTTTACATTACAGGTGTAAGTCTAGCTGTTGACTGGACTTCGAAAATTTTGAAATTTGAAATCCTTTTATAAATCAGAAGATTATTCTCTCTTCAATAAGACAAGTAAATATGTAATACTTTATGGAATGCATATTTAAAGGTATATTATCAGGTTTTTTAACAAATGTGTACATTTATGTGATCATCAAAAATTAATGAAGATTTCTTTCAAATAAGTCGGCATTTTTAACCCATTGGGGTCTTAAAGCGAGCGGATTGAATCTCATTTTAAAGTTGTCATTCTGACGTGGGTGATGTATCTTCAGTTTATGTTGCAGGACATTTGCTCTTGTACCCACATCTGAAGTCTACTTTCTTCTCAGAAGTAATCACAGATATTGCATTTATATCTAGGCGACAAGTCTGAACCACCCCATCAAATAATTTTTCTGCCCTCATTCTGGAAAGCATTGCCAAGAAGTAGCATGTCGATATGTAAATGAGCGTCTGCCAAGAAGGAGAAATTGCAAGGCAATTTACAATATTCCCTGTCAACGAGACGAAGGCCTTGGCAATAGCTGTTAAAAAAATTAAAATATATATTTGAAAATGACCGGCTGACTATGGTTTAATAGCAGACGTTGTCATCAACTCTTGGCATGAAACACAATGTCTAAGCAACTGAGCGTACTAATATGATTTGCTAAATTAAACCTTTCGTCTTAATCAGTTGAACGCACCTCTAGTTTCAGTTTAGTGAAATGGTGAGTAAAGATGTATGACGGTAAATCTCCAGGAGGGCTTGCCCATGGCTTTTTAAGGTGTGCATGAATAAGCGATGAATTTCTGGCCGAATCATAGTCTCTTAAATGAAATCGACGGCTGCAAAATCATACGCTCTGAAAATTTTAATAATAACATCCTCTCGTACAAACAAGCCAACCAGAATTACACTGCGGGTACAGAATGTATTATTGTTTCGATCTAGTCGGTTAAATATTTTTCTAAAAAGATACTTTAAAGCCACTAGCCACTAGTAACTTAAAAACGTGATAACGCCTTGCAGAAAAGCGTTATGCAAATATAGCCTGGTCGTTTCGTTGCAAATGAATGGGTTTCTGGAACATGTTTTTTGTTGGAATTTGATACTTCAGAAAGTGTTTCAGCTTTGGTATGCATTTCATTAAACATCAGAGATTTTGACCTGCATGTGGTCATGTCATTTCAGCGAAAACCCTTGTTTTTTCTGAAAAATTACCGAATCTACTCATGTATTTTGGCAGAAACCGATGTGACATCTATGCATTTCTGGTCGGACGATTGTAGTTTGTTTATGTTTGATCTGACATTGAGAAAGCTGCAAGATGAAAATGTCTTCTTTCAGCTCAAATTATTTAGCCAAAGAATCGGAACACAGTAAGTGGACATAATTTTGATTTTAGAAGCTGTTGCATGGTTAGGGACAAAATTCGCGTACAGCTGTCGTCAGTACAGAATACCCGCCTTTGATCCACAGACACTGTTGACTGCAAAACAAGTTTGCTCTAAATGATTTATGAAGCGCTGTTGATGTACGTATTTCGAGCTTTGGCAGGGGAAATGGGGTCGTTACATTGAGCGATGCTGATAACGGATGTAGGACGGGGGGAACGTTGGGCAATGCTGACAGTTTTTGCAATCAATGACGTATTTGATGGAAGCGCATTGGAAATCGTTCTTGGGAAAAAGGGTAAACTTGTTATTTGGAAATTAAACGATAATTGAAAGGAAATCTATATATCTAAGGCACCGAAGATTTCACAATCATCCAGATCACACAGACTGACAAAAAATTCACCATCCAGTATTGACGTTACGCACAACTTTATCACTAAGGAAGCTCTCACGACATAAACCCGCAAAGCGTCTAATCAGACTAAACGGTCAGTACGAATGCGTATTGATCTTAGTATACACTGAATACCAATCCACTGTCTGGTCTTATGGAAGAGCTAGATTTATTAAATGAGCATATCACATCAGTGGTCATGCAGGGCATGTTATCGAAGAGATTTATCCAAAGTGTGATTGGAAGTCTCGAAAGGTGGTGAATTCTTTGGCGATAAAAATGTATAATTTCTATATTACGGACATGTGTATAAGTAGAGAAAAGTCAAAGTTATGAGCAGTCCAATAAGGCAAGTATCCAAAAATTATCCTCCTGTCAAGCGTAAGGCCCAAAATTGTTCCAAAACTCAAAGTAAACTGTAATCCGTAGCAGATACTAAGAGGAAGCTTTCATCGAGGACAACTACCCAATTGTTGTAAATGCGAGACATACAATGATACACCTCGTCTTCGGGCATAAATAAACCCAAAAGTTGTCCGAAACGGAAATACTCTTCTCCCAGAACTACGGGTGACCCCAAAGGGGTTCCCACTTGCATGTCCCAACTTTAACCCTAACACGTACACTAACCTGCTAACCTTAACCACAGCCTCAGTCGTAACCACTAACCCTGAATTTGGCCCACTGGAATATAGGGCAGAAACATCTGCAGTACTTGATGATTTATACCTCACTGTCCATTCACAGGAAGATGTTCTTTTTAGGCGTTTATCTGTGCAGCAGAGAAGATAGCTCAGCTGCGAAGTTGTCTCATTTAAGGATCACGTTGACCGTACAGTACGTGCGCATCTTGACATTCGTTTCACCTTGGATAAACAAAGAACGAAACTGCGCTAAACAGCCCTCATAGCTCAACTGTCGTGCTCGATGTTGTCCACCGTGTGCTCCACAGCTAGACGTAGCTGGCGCAATGACGTGAGCGGAAATAAACTTAAAGTGAGTGTACACTTGCCCAGCATCTACCGCACTCTCCCCTTCTTCCCACAGGGATGCGATGTCGAGACATTGCCAAAAATACCGGGTGTAGGAGTTGGCGCATTTGGCTGACACGGTCGGACCCGCATTTAGGCATACCATCTCAACTCTTGGTCACCGCAAACACTTGACTAGGAATTTAACCAAAAACTACAGCAACACAGCGGGTCAGAAATGCGAAGACGAATGGGCAGCCGTGCGCATGACCTCTATGCCCAACAGGACAGCAAGTACATTTACCGCCAGGGAACAAGGTGTCAGAGAACTGTCAGCGCCTACAGGACTGCAATGGCTATGGTTTGCTGAGTATGGCAGAGCAGATGCTTATATAACTTGATGTCTGGTAGGGGAACACGCATCCCTGCATATTACCTGGGCCAGCACTCTTCAAACGGCGGGACTCAGTCAAATTATATTATTTAAGTGTCTAAAAACGTGTGCCCGAATATTTACCTTTCCATACAGGATGGAATTTATCAAATGCAGTTCGTAAAGCTATAGCATTTTCAAAGGCAGTTATCTACAACACTTATCCGAATAGAACAACGTCAATCAGGAAAGGATTGGGGAATTTACGCAAAAACTGAACTTTATTTTCCCAGATATCTAGTTAACTATGTATGACGAAAAAGACTGCCAGTGGCCGTTTCTTGACGTACTATGCCAGACAAAAGGCGATTGGGGAATTAAAATAACGGTTTACCGGAAAACGATGAATACCTCTCCTGTTCTGAGTTCTCTCAGCAACTATCCCCTTTCGCACAAACGCAGCTGCGTAAGAGCACTCTACCGGCGCATGGAAACTCAGTGCAATGAGCCAGCCGGCAAGAAGGCCGAGGTCCAGTTTCTGTGAAAACTCTTCATCATAAACGGCTCTTTGGAAATGTTGTCGAAAAGTAGAGGCGAGAAACCGGGAAAGAAAACCGAAGGAACAGCCAAAACCAGAGTGTTGCCGCGCAGTACCGTATTTAGTGTATCAAAAGAATTTGCTAGACTGATAAGCGAATTTGGGATTGGCGTCGCTTCAGTGCTGTCGTTACTAATGAGGATGCTGTTGATTATAGTGGTGACGGTGGCGGTCGCAGAGAGGGCGACGTTTTTTGCGTGGTGTGAAAGGCAGGTTTGCGATGCAGAAGTCGCTTTGCATTTGGAGGTCAGCCCGTGCCGTGTATGTCGGTTGACAATGCGGACAGGCTGGGAGGGACTGGGCACGAGCGGCTGCGACTCCAGTTAACCGCATTCCAGTCTTACGCGCCTAACCTCTGGCAGTGTCCACTTTACTGGTTGATTAGACGCGCCGGGCAAACACGGGGGCTAGATCGGTGTCCGGCAGGCGTTATCACGAATGCGTAACAATAACGAATGCCATCATTGGCATGTGCTGACACTCCCAAATGCAGGCCATGACACGCCAGATTGAATCCATGTCGCCCTCCCCCTTTTTGCCTGAAGTGAACCCCTGGTCAGTGTATGTTTCGGACCAGAGAATGTGGTGCTACGCTTAGGTGCGGGTTTACACCACGTCAGCAACCTGCACCTTCCATTAACTCCCGTTTTCATAACTCCGCTTTGATACAGGGCCCAGAGGGGAGTAGGAAAAGAGAGTGCAAAAGATGCTGTGCAAACCTGCCACCACTATAAAATAACTATCGCACAAATCACCGCGCCCGCTCTCACCTTTCCGTGGAGCGCATGGTGGATATCGTCGGAAGCGGCGGTGGTGCAGTCGGTTGTGGTGTGGTTTGCAGTATATAATATGCTATTATATTTCGAAATCTTTAATTAGCACGCTCCTGAACTACCGACTGTTCCTTAAAAGAAAAGGCGCGAAGGTTTTTTCAGTTATTAACTGTCAATAACATTTGCGGCATTGTGGTTTGCGGAAGCTTCTTATTGGAGAAAAAAGAATCGAACATTATCGTGAATGCAAATAACGTATAATTAATCATATTAAAGCATAAATTGAATATTCCACCAGTCAAGTGCAGTTTCAGGCTCCGCCAACAGTCTCGCGTGTTTCGGGGCAGAGAGCTAAACACAGTTTAAATGCCACAATATCTGCTTCGTATTTATTGTTAAACATTAACCAACTTCTAAAACTTTTTATCAAGAGTTTATCTCATCAATTTAGCGTTTAAGATCTGAATCTTCTAATTATAAACCAGTGCTAGTGTTGTCTCCGTCCACGGATTCTAGCATGCATTGCACATTAGAAAACAGAGGAAAACGAGTGAAATTTCTGTGCAACTTTTGATAAAAGGAGTTTTAAACCTTCCTTAAGGCGGTATGCCACTAAGCAGATTGTATTTTCGAGAATAATGATTTGCCGTTATTTGAACATTGAGATTGACAACTTGTCGAATGTCCGCGAAAAGTCTTAATACACAGACGGTGCGGTTTGAAGCACTGAGTAAGAAACGGCCATCCGCAACTGTTTCACTACTAAAGGTCCATGAGAATTTCATAGAATTACGTGACGTACGTTCATTAATCGGTTCTTTATTTGGGCAAATTCACGCAATCTTCACGAACAATAAACTGAGTCGTGAAGTTGGCATTGAAAAAGTCTATGTTGTCATTGATATAACGGTTGGTTGGAGAGGAGATGCAATTAGCACATGCCAGCCATCATTCTGGCGTCACAACTGATAGTTTCTTACTTAGTAATCGGGTGATTCCATGTGGACGATAAATGTTTGATTACAATCAAAAACCGTTAAGTAAAGATGGCAATCCTCGCGAGATAAAAATCCCTGACAATTGATTTGAATTACTCAGCATAAAGAAGAAAAGTAACAGATGAGAGTAACGGCTTATTAACAGGTAATTATTAGTTTTTCTATAGACATGCAAACAGGATTGTTCTTCTTCTTTTTCTTCTTCTTCAATTGTAGGCAATTTTTGTAGGGCTTGTGGTCAGGGCAAAACTGAAACAAGATCCAGTTGTACTCGCCTAATCGTAGTAACTGATCATTTTGCTACGTCAGCTCTTTAAACCAACCGCCGATTTTCATGCAGTAACGAACCTAACAGACAATATTGAGGTTATGCTTGAGACAGGAAGATAGCGCTTTAAGCTGAAAGTGCGGTAAAGTCACACACGGAACGAAATTTGATGTCTGCAAAGTAGTTTTAGGCAGCAGCTAATAGTAATTGGGTGAATAAGTCTGAACACAATTGTACTGTGAAAAGCACGGCCAACGAAAAGAGTGATTTATGATACCATGCAAGTAACAATTACAGTAATAGGTAACAGACACTTATGCTGACAGTTGTATTTCCATTTCTGTTGCGAGAGATTGTTTCCTGCATTGCTTTGGCAAGTCAGGAGTGTCATTATTAGACAGTCCGTCATTCCCCGAAAACAATAGCGGTCAATTCTTTCAAGCTGCATTTCTGATTAGCAAACAAACGGTGATCCACACAGCTTACGTTTTGTTAAAAAAGATAACGTCGCAAAGTCAATTATGCAAAAATGGTTAAGAAAACATGACAGAAAACTTGACTACGACCTGCTATTTTAGCTATTACCATTTTTGTGGCGCAAAACTTAGTCCCCCAAGTCCGCATTCGTAATTAAGAGCAAAACGTCCCATTGAAAAATACTGAATGCCGATGGCTACTCGAGTAAAGCTGTGAGTTGGTGAATAGACAGAGCAGACGAGAAGCTTAAACATAAGAAGCCCAGATTTTGACGAGTCTTTTCAAATTTCAAGGACATCTTGGAAGCAAGAAGCCACAATCTCGCCATTGGGATTGGGATTTCTCGAGGATCTAGAGCAGTATTTAGAAGTCCAGTTATGGAAGTGAAGGGCCCATTATGTAGAGAAGAAACGTTTGAGTTTTTTTACGGGGACTTGCGCAGATTCAGGCATAATAATTACACAAAGGAAACGCGACAGACCGAAGCCCCATCCGCGGCAAGCAAGAATGAGTCCAGAAAATAGGTCAAAGTTTGTAGGACAGAACGCAATCATATTTAAGCTTAGAAAAAGCGCAATTCTCTGATGAGGTAAAAATTGTGTGAGATGTGATGTACCTTGGTCGTAATGGTTAAGCAAACAATCATCAATAACAACAAACATATTTTCTTCATATTTGATAAACTAACACAGTTGTAGTTGATCACTCGTTTGATTGCTCGCGAATAAACACTACTAATAGGGGTAAAGTACCACAGAGCAACCAGTTCGGGTTTTTTCAGCATTGTCCTAAACCGGCAAGACGGTTTTTCTACTTTACAAAGCATAATCTAAATATGTTATTTCAAACAATACTGGGCAAAACCATGAAATATGATTTGAACTCGAGAAATTTACTCAAGCAGGGACACAATTTAAATTATCCTGCAGCATAATCCTGAGACAATACTGCCATAGCAGGATGTCGGGTTTCGAATAAGCGTCTTTTAAGTCTTTTGTAAAAAATACACTCTGTAAAAATAGTTACTTGTTTTGCATAAAAAATCGAACATTAATGTTCTTTGTTCCTATGAATTCAGACATACCTAACAAACAACGTCCACAAAAAGTAATCTTTCCTGCGCCTATTTGATACTTCGTTTAATGATACAAAGCGTTCCGCTTAAAGAAAATGTCTTTTGATTTCTAAAGATCTCTAGGTCTGACATTTTGAGGACCGCACAATGTACATTTGTACAGAATTCCATCATCACGTTTAGTAATGTTGCTTTTTAAATATACACGGTAAGCGACTTTAAAAGTTCTATACGACTTCGTCCTAACTGCTCAGATGAATACGTTTTACATCTTTAACAAACAGTGTATAGAAAGGAGTTTTGAAATCTTGAATGCAAATTCAAAAGTTGGCGTCATAGTGTCACCATAACATCTTGTGTTGATACTGCAGGATAATCACATTTTCAGTCCACTCTACGTAAGCTTTTCGAATAAAAAACGCATTTCAGACTTCTTTTTTATGAAAAAGCACATCTAGAGTTTGTTTTAGGAAGATTTTATTACTTAAAGTAAAATCACCGACTACAGAAATGTGAGCGCTAAATTCGTATAATTCTTTGCTAGCCCTTCCATGAAATATCAGAAATTCTGCCGTTTCTGATAATGACACCAGATAAAGATCCTGCCACACTTTATTGGATTATTTTTATATATTTTTTTATCTGAATCGGTTGAGTTAGTATGATTAACCATGCTCACCGCTGACTCCAGACAGTATAATAAAATTACTACATACCTATTTTTCCAAAAGCGACTAGACAATTGCAACAAATAATAGGACTTTCATAAATCCACATTACGTTAACTTAATCCTTATCACTTTATTATATTATATGCCTTAAGAGCATTGTTGAGCAAGCGCTAAAACAGCTTAATTGGCGCCAGAAGAATTACGACAGTTTTAACAGTACCTTGTTTGGGAACAATTGAGATGGTGTCGTTAGACAACTCTGTGCTATACACGAATTGACAAAAACCGTGAAATACCAAACGAATGCCGATATTTTACTGCGTTTTTTACAACGTCCAGACAAAGAAGATTTGTTTACCAGAGCACTGTCAATAGTCCAGTCATTTACGTCGGTGAAAATTACTCAAAAAATAGAAATGAAGTGAAACGAGCTCAGATGGTTGCTGATAGCAAAATATACCAAAAGGATGAACAATCTTCATAGGGCGTCCAAGTCATAGCGGAATATGCGAGCCTAGACCAGGAGAAAATACGGAAAGTCGCGCCTATAATGATTCAATTTTTTGGAAGATACACAGCGACTTTTGAGTTTATTATATGCAGCGGAATTGTGAAAACATGCCAGCCCTCTTAATGTGTTTCTTCTTGCTTCAGTTCTTGCAGGCATTTTAAAATTGATGGTTGGTCAGCATAACTTTGCTTGTTAGCTTTCAAGCAAAACATTTTACATTATGCCAAGCACAGCATAAAAAACCTCACACTACATATTGTATACCTTTTTTAAGATTGCTTCATTTGTACATGTATTTGATTGGGAATGACAAAGTATTAATTGTTTTTAGCCAATTTTAGAGGATCTGCGTAATTGTCAACTGAAAATCTCTAAAACGTGACAGCTGTTACAAACTTCTGACAATAGCATTACTGAGTTCGATTTCTAAAACCATTTTCAGATAAAGTTGTCTAGTGGTTTATATAAAAGCTTCGATTTGAGTAACAAGCATTTACGCATAAATAACAGTCTCATTTACGGAGTTAATAGGCTGCCTCTTTGCACATGTCTACGGTAATTAATTCAGTCATTTTCAGATCCTCTTTTTTGGTGTCCCATTGATTCTCAGATATAAATGAATGAGTATCTTGAAATAAGTCTTGACGATTGCATTTGGTAAGGTTTTTGGATCCACCGTTCCAGTTATTTAAACGCAGTCTAAAATTTGTATTCTTTTACAAAGTTACTGTGCCGAGTCATATGGTGTGTGCATATCCCGTGCCTTGAGTGCACGAAATGTTGCATGTACAGATCTTTTCATGAAATGTTGCTTTATTAAGAGCGCAATGCATGAAACTAACGTCTTTATCCATGTAATAGGAAAATTATCATTTTTGATCAATTTAGACTTCAATATTATTACTTGATTCAACGCTTGGTTTTGATTTTGCATATGGCTTGCAACACTGCTCCAGCGATGATTAAAAAATAATTGTCTTCAGCACGAGCCTTCCATTTGAACCCAGAGCTTATTACCGTTGCAGCTTAAACGACAAACTGGAACGCTGATATTTAAATATGCGGAAAACAGTAAATATTAATAACCTTTTAATATGTCCATGCAAAAAACCTGGCAGGAAATTAGTTAAGATACTTTGCTTAGGCCTATTTTAGACTTTGGTTTTATGAAGGGTTCACGATATTGTATTAACACAAGTAATACCTTCTTACGCAAAATATGCATTAGGCGGGCTAACTCAGGGAATGTCAATCAGACTTTCAAAATGCGTTCTCGTTTCGAAAATATTAATTAAATAGGGTCGTAAATCTAATCATCACGCAGCATAATTCTATAAGGATCCAGTTACCTTAGGGTGTCGGCCTTCGAGGAAACTCGTTTTTGACTGCATTGCAGAAACTATGCTCTGAAAAATGACTATTTAGTGGCATTCAACTTTTTCATCGATTTTTTATGTGCACAAAAATTCAATTATATTTCGTAGAAAGCATACATTAAAATTTTCATTTTTGTGCCCCATTGGTAGACAATGGCCACGTATTCCAATTTCATACTCAAAGGAAGAATATAATTCGGTTAACGAAGAGTTTCTTATACCGTGAAATGGCCATTTATTAAAAGCACGTACCTGCATTTACGAATGTGTCTTGGAAAGTTAACAATATTGCTCAAATCCACTATTCAATTTTATGAATCCCATATGATTTCCTTTTAATACCATAGAGAAATTTGTTGTTTTCCATATGCGGAAAATCAACGGTTTGTAGTTTGGAGACCCAGAATGCAAGTGCAACAGCAGGTCAGGGCCAAAAGTGCCGGCAAATAAGATATTGTACCAAAGTATACACTTCTTTAAGTATAAAATCGGAAGAAGACGTAATTTTCAACTGAATAAGTAAAATAATAAATATGTTTATGCATGTTTTCCATGCAATATAACTGAATGTTCAAGGGTGTCAAATATCAATGAGAACTTTTTTTGCACAGTAGAGTTCTTGCATGCAGTCGGAAATATGTCCATTTTAAAACCAACACCTTGAGGTAACTGGACCGTTATAGACTTATACTAAATAATGATGTGTTTTACAACGCTAATTAATTAATCTTTTCGAAAAGAGAACGCATTTAACAATTTCGGTTGACACTTAATGAGTTAGCCTACCTATTGTATGCTTAATGCGTAAGAGCACTTTACAATTATTCAACATATTTGTGGTTTTATGAAGTTGGTAAACGGCGGTAGTGGACAAAACAAAAGCCACGCTGACAATAAACTATTAAGATATAACATCTTGTTTCCATATTGCGCCATGTCCATATGTTGTTTGAATATGCAGATAAGTTGGGAAGGAATTAAAAACTGCATCTCTTTTGAATACATGATATAAGATCACTCTGAAATATATTGCCCGCCTGACCATAGGGTTGGCTGAAAACACGGCAGTTGCATCAGGCATTTTGACGTTTTTTGTGAGCTGGCAAAGACAAACGGTTCATTTAGTTAGAGAAGCACGTGCAGTCAACGACCGAGACTTGCCGAGGTATTTGTTCGTTTATGACATATGAGACACCGAATTGAATTGGCAGTCCAATACTTCAAGGAAAAGGTTGCGTTGTAGGTTTCTCGGTAGTAAAAACGAAAACTGCGTCCAGAGTAAAATAATCGCTGCAAGTTTTTTATTACAATTTAAAATGTGTTTTGTAAACTAATTGCATGCACAACTAATCATCAATTGCCTACCAGGCATTTGACGGCTTTTGTGCCCCTTCATGACAGAAGTCCACCAAGCCCAATGCAGTAAAAAAATTTAACTCAAAAAAGCTTATCATTTAACTTTGGTTATCAATAATTCATATAAAAGATTGTATACTTAAAATACGATTGACTGGAGACCAATTTGCTGGTTAACCGTCTGCGTCTGAAACTAAGTTAAAGGGCCATAAAATCTTAAAGAAATTTTTAAATGGTCTAAGCATGACGCACAATCAGTATAAACCCATCAGTAGCGACTTTTGAAGGGAAAACTATCGCCAAATTTAGGAATCAATTTTTCGCGCTGTTGTATTTATAAAAAAAATAATGTAGAGTGATTATTGGATAAAGCCTAAAACCAACATATACTGTGTTTTATAACTAGACGGAAACGCAACATCTAATCCTGACCAACTTGGAAAAGCTACAACTTCCCATTAAACACAGCACAGATTTTCTACAATTTCTTCCGTCCCTGGAATAAAAATTAAATGTGAAGTGTTATTTTAAATGCGTTTATCAAGGACCGTTCGTTTAAAAAGATAATCTTCGTTCCATTTGTGAAAAGCTAGGGACACAATCGTAAGTAACTTCGTTAGCAAAAAATATCAACTGGTTTTAAAAGGAATGCGATCAGTTAAATGCCTTATATGCGTTGCATAAATTTTACTGCAGCAAAAACATAAAGGGGAATTTGTGACCGAAAACAAATTGATGGCAGTCTCTCCGTAGAAAACAATGCATACTTGTTAGATTGTCTGTTATAATTTTTCAGTAAACTTTGACGGAGGTAAAGAAGAGTTCTCCTAGGTTGTGACCTACTAGGAAGCTCCAAAGAAGTCTTTCAACCGTCTGGAAGTCTTGGCCTTATGTGCATTGTATTTGTTTTATATTAGAAGAGAAACGAACCGGCTTTTTCAACATCCTACTTGTTAAAAATATCAGTAAAGTTTTCCTGTTCTTTGGGGATTTGTTCAAAGTAGCCTACATTGACATTCAGACTGCTTGAACCTTCACTATGCATCGAATTTACAAAAGCATTCATGGCAGTTGCATTAGACCATTCGACAAATACGACAAAATTAACATTGTCAAGCAAAATGGTCACTGTCAGTGCATAAACGGTAGATGCGCTAACCCGCAAAACGATGATCTGAATTCCGAAAAGTGCTGCGATTCAAAAAAAACTACCTACGTAGGATTAGCATATTAATTATCATGTAGTATAATTCCAAGTTATTTCGGCCATGTCGGGATGCCGTCTGTTGTCAGCTGCCTCCATATGCTACAATCAACAAGAAAGGACTGAGTAGTCAGTAAGAAGTTTTTCCATATATTTTCTATGCCTTTTTACACTCCAATATATTCTTAAAAAGAAAAACACTAAAGTATTCTCTCTGTTAGTGATTTTGGTAGTAAACTTTGTCCTCCTTTAATTGTATGTTTTAAGATAAAGTCTCATTTAGTAAAAACATTAACGAGGTTTAAATAACTTTGAACCTGAGTTGCCGTTATAATTGCGTCCAGTGTATTCGAACTGAAAGGAACATCACAAATTTTTGTGGGCTCTTTAAAAGACGTCCTATGTGGTTCAAAAATTCTTGTGATAAATGTAGACAATTTCGTCTTTTTATAAGCAGCTCGAGTATACCTGTTAATACGATACTGAATACTTGGACACCTTATAATCGTGAAGAATCCCATAACCAAAAACATTTTTTTAAAACTAAAAATTACTATTTTGTTAGGCTTATAGATATACAGAAAACGTAGTTCGCTACCGCGTGAATGCCAAAAAATATTGTTTCCATAGGAGTTCTGCAAAATATGTTGAAAATTAGAAAGTTGTCAAAAACCAGTGTATGAAGTGCATGGTACTTAAATAGACAATTTTGCAGTAAAGTTTCTCCGTACAATCGGGAAGAAACACAGCCAAAAGGCGTCCTACTAAAACGTCAAGAATATGCATTGTGACAAATAATAGCAGGCCCGTTTCTGTCACTGTCGCTGATGGATTTGGGCGAAAATCCAGAACATAACTTTGTCGCACCAATTTTATCCTCTTCTTCGACCCTCCTTAAACCGTCATTCCGAATGTTAAAAACTCATTTCAGAGGTTTGGTTAAAATCCCATGAACAAGCATCCGATGTATACACAATGCTTTTTATTAGCGATACGTAAAAGAACAGCCAGTAAGAAAGACTTGGACGAACATGTCTCAACACCACTGACAGTTATATGACAAAGGCCAACATCCAAATTGGTATAAGTTTCAGGTTCGTATCTGGCCTCCGCAATAAGAAGAGGAGCAAGAATCACGTCGAACAGTAAATAAAGTCAGGCTCAGTTCACCTGCGTTACATTGTTCATGAAAGTCGCTGCCTTCTGTTATCCTCCCGCTAGAGGAGTAAAAAACTTTACTGACTGCGTCATCCAGATGGGAGGCTAAGCAAAAAAATCAGAAACGTGTGTAGCTGACTATACTGTCCTGGGAAGTTTCTGGATTTTTTGTTTAGGCTGCTTAGATCTAAAGATCCTGGAGTAGTTCTTCAACAAGAAAAAATCTACCTTCACAACATTAATGATTCAGGGGTTTACATTTTGCAGTGCTGGGCAATACCATGACGAATACTTCCGCATCATAGTTTGATATGTATCGATGTTTAGACTGAAGCTGGTAAAAGGTATCAATGGACACTAATGGAGCCGTAAATGCCGCGGACGAATTTCATGCCATTTGCAGACAACTTCCCGGTTAGAAATAACTGCGATGCATTTATCCGCATAACGGTCGATTTACCAAGCAAAATCACAGGAGCTATATAAAAACTCAGACACATCATTTGCCGTTATATCGTCACCTCATGACTAAGCCGCGATGCAGATAGTTCATTACTGGATTTCACAACGTCCCATGAATATTCTACACAGGTCAAGAACCCTTCGCTAAAAGGAAAAATAGTCCTTAAACAATAGTTCGCCTTATCAAACAAACAATGGTTAGGGTTTTTACTCAGTAAATAAAAGTAGAAAAACCTTCCGGTCAACGATGACGAAATGGCCACCGGTAGAGGGCAATTTGGAATTATACCGCAAGAGCTGTAAGGATTTGTCGCTGGATTTGCCATTATAAACGTTAAGAAATTGACTGTTTTCATTCCCACTGCCTTTTCATAGCTAATTTTGGTTTCTTTGCCTCATCTTAAAGCGCATCCCCTGCAGCCGTTTGCGATGTATGTCAGAGATTAAAATTTTGATAGACATCGTGTGAAAGCAAATGCATCCTATAGACGCTGTAGCCCATTCATAACTATCCTCTGTTTAAAGAAGTAAATTATTTCTTCCATAATATTAACTCCACATCGCTCTAACAAATGTAAACAACAGTTCGACATCCAGAGGTTCTGACACACCAATACGAGAAATTTGTACCTAAAATAATATATGATTTTGCGTATTTTATTTGTTTCTCCTAGCCCATACCCCTTTATTTTAATTTGTATTCATTTAGGATCGTTGGCATGTTTAATCTGACATGCAATTTCACGACTGAGTGAGGTTTTAAGAGAACTATTTTAAAAATATGTGGTTGCTTTAAACAACTTTCAGTATATTTTGCCCGACAGAGACGGCACAAACAAAGCACATAA
>CACRXP010000068.1:722433-807122 GCA_902702965.1 Spirometra erinaceieuropaei
TATCGCGAATGCGTAACAATAACGAATTCCATCATTGGCATGTGCTGACACTCCCAAGTGCAGGCCATGCCACGCCAGATTGAATCCATGTCGCCCTCCCTCTTTTGCCTGAAGTGAACCCCTGGTCAGTGTAAGTTGCGGACCAGAGAATGTGGTGTTACGCTTAGGTGCGGGTTTACAGCATGTCAGCAACCTGCACCCTCCATTACCTGCCGTCGTCTTAGCTCCGTTCCCATAGAGGGCCCAGACGAGTAGTAGAAGAAAAGAGTGCAGTAGATGTTGGCCAAGTCTGCCACCAATATAAAATAACTGTCGCAAAAATCACCGTGCCCGCTCTCAACTGTCCGTAGAGCGCGTGGTGGATATCGTCGGAAAAAGCGGTGGAACAGTCGGTGATGGTGCGTTTTGCAGTATATACTATGATATCATATTTCGAAATCTTTAATTAGCATGCTGCTAAACTAACGACTGTTCCTTAAAAGAGAAGGCGCAAAGGTTTTTTCATTTATTAACTATCAATAACGTTTGCGGCATTGAATTTTGCGGAAGCTTCTTATTGGAGAAAAAAGAATCAAACATTATCGAACATGCAAATAACGTATAATTAATAATATTACAGCATAGAATGAATATTCCACCGGTCAAGTGCACTTTTAGGCGCCGCCAACAGTCTCGCTCGTTTCAGGGTGGGGAGCTAAACACAGTTTAAATGCCACACTATCTGCTTCGTATTTACTGTTAAACATTCAGCAACTTCGAAAATGTTTTCTCTAGAACTTATCTTCTCATTTTAGCGTTTAAAATCTGAATCTTTTTATCATAAACCAGTGCTAGCGTTGGCCCCGTCCACGGATTCTAGCATGCATTGCACATTAAAAAACAGAGGAAAACGAGTGAAATTTCCGTAAAACTTTTGATAAAAGCAGTTTTAAACCTTTTTTAAGGCAGTATGCCACTAAGCAGATTGTATTTTCTAGGATAATGATTCGCCGTTATTTAAACATTGAGATTGACAACCTGTCGAATGTCCGCGAAAAGTCTTAATGAACAGACGGCGCGGTTCGAAGCACTGAGTACGAAACGGCCATCCGCAACTGTTTTACTACTAAAGGTCCATAAGAATTTCATAGAATTACGTGACGTGCGTTCATTAATCGGTTCTTTATTTGGCAAATTACGCAATATTCACGAATAATAAAATGAGTGGTGATTTTGGCATTGAAAAAGTCTATGTTGTCATTGATATAACGGTTTGTTGGAGAGGAGATGCAATTAGCACATGCCAGCCATCATTCTGGCGTCACAACTGACAGTTTATTACTTAGTAATCGGGTGATTCCATGTGGACGATAAATCTTTGATTACAATCATAAACCGTTAAGTAAAGAGGGCAATCCTCGCGAGATAGAAATCCCTGACAATTGATTTGAATTACTCAGCATAAAGAAGAAAACTAACAGACGAGATTAACGGCTTACTAACAGGTAATTATTAGTTTTTCTATAGACATGCAAACAGGATTGTTCTTTTTCACCTTCAATCGTAGGCAATTTTTTGTAGGGCTTGTGGTAGGGGCAAAACTGAAACAAGATCCATTTGTACTCGCCTAATCGTAGTAACTGATCAGTTTGCTACGTCAGCTCTTCAAACCAACCGCCGATTTTCATGCAGTAACGAACCTAACAGACAATATTGAGATTATGCTTGAGACAGGAAGATAGGGTTTTAGGCTGAAAGTGCGGTAAAGTCACACACGGAGCGAAATTTGATGTCTGCAAAGCAGTTTTAGGCAAGAGCTAATAGTAATTGAGTGAATAAGTCTGAACACAATCTTATTTTTTTTAAGTTGCTTGACTTATATTATGCTGTAGTACCGATTGGTCAATTATACTGTGAAAAGCACGGCCAGCGAAAAGAGTGATTTATGATACCATGCAAGTAACAATTACAGTCAGAGGTAACAGACACCTATGGTGACAGTTGTATTTCCATTTCTGTTGCGAGAAATTGTTTCCTGCATTGCTTTGGCAAGTCAGGAGTGTCATTCTTAGACAGTCTGTCATTCCCCGAAAACAATAGCGGTCAATTCTGTCAAGCTGCATTTCTGATTAGCAAACAAACGGTGATCTACACAGCTTACGTTTTGTAAAAAAAATATCGTCGCAAAGTCATTTATGCAAAAATTGTTAAGAAAACATGACAGAAAACTTGGCAACAACCTGCTATTCGTAATTAAGAGCATAACGTCCCATTGAAGGATACTGAATGCCGATGGCTACTCGAGTAAAGCTGTGAATTGGTTAATAGACAGATCAGACGAGAAGCTTAACCATGAGAGGCCCAGATTTTGACGAGTCTTTTCAAATGTCAAGGACATCTTGGAAGCAAGAAGCCACAATCTCGCCATTGGGATTGGGATGCCTCGAGGATTTAGAGCAGTATTTAGAAGTCCAGTTATGGAAGTGAAGAGCCCATTATGTAGAGAAGAAACGTTTGATTTTTTTAACGGCGACTTGCGCAGATTCAGGCAAAATAATTATATAAAGGAAACGCGACCGACTGAAGCCCCATCCGCGGCGAGTAGGAATGAGTCCAGAAATTAGGTCAGAGTTTGTAGGACAGAACGCAATCAAATTTAAACTTAGAACAGCGCAATCCTCTGATGAGGTTAAAAATGTGTGAATTGTGATGTACCTTGGTCGTAATGCTTAAGCAAACAATCACCAATAACAACAAAGATACTTTCTTCATATTTGACAAACTAACACCGTTGTAGTTGATCACTCGTACGATGAGCCCGCAAATGAACACTACTAATAAGGCTAAAGTAATAAGAGGAAAACATTTCGGGTTTTTTTAACACTGAACTTAACAGGCAAGACGGGTTTGGCACTTTACAAAGCATACTCTAGATATGTTATTTCAAAAAATACTGGACAAACCTAAGAAATATGTTTTGAACTCGTGAAATTTACTCAGCCGGGGACACAATATTAATTATCCTGCAGCAAAATCCTGCGACAATATCGTCATAGCAGAATGTCGGGTTTTGAATGAGCGTCTTTTTAGTCTTTTGTAAAAAGTACACCCTGTTAAATAGTTATTTGACTAGCATAAATATTTGAGCATTAATTTTCTTTGTTCCTATGAATTAAGACATACTTAACGGAGAACGTACACTAAAAGTAATCTTTCCTGCGCCTATTCGATACCTCATTTAATGTTGCAAAGCGTTCCGCTCAAAGAAAATGTTTTTTTGATTTAAAAGCGTCTCTAGGTCTGGCATTGTTAGGTCCGTACAATGTATTTTTGTACAGAATGCCATCGTCACGTTTAGTAATGCTGCTTTTAAAAAAACACAGTAACCGCCTTTAGAAATCCTACGCGACTTCGGCCTTACTGCTCAGACGAATATGTTTTATATCTTTAACAAGCTGTATATAGAATGCAGTTTTGAAATCTTGAATGCGAATTCAAAAGCTGGCGTCATAGTGTCGCTATAACATCTTGTGATTATACTGTAGGCTAATCACATTTGCAGGCCTCCCTAAGTAAGTTTTTCGAATAGAAAACGCATTATAGACTTCTTTTACATAAAAAGCACATATAGAATTTGTTTACGGAAGACTTTATTACTCAAAGTAAAATCACCAATGACAGACACGTGAGCTCTAAATTCTTGTATTTCTATGCTATCCTTTCCATTAAATATCATGAATTCTGCTGTTTCTGATAATGACACCAAATAAAAATCCTGCCACACATTACTGGTGTATTTTTATATATTTTTCATCTGAATTGGTTGATTTAATATGATTTACCGTGCTAACCGTTGACTACGGACAGTCAAATAAAATTTCTCTGTACTTATTTTTCCAAAAAGCGACTAGACGTTTGCTACAAATAATACTGCTTTCATAACTCCACATTACATTAAGTCGATCTTTATCTCTTTGTTATATTATATGTCTTTAGAGCATCATTGAGCAAGCGCTAAAACAGCCTTATTGGCGCCAGAAGAATTACGGCTGTTCTAACAGTACCTTGTTAGGGAACAATTGAGATGGTGTCGTTAGACAGTTCTATGCTATACACGAATTGACAAAATCTGTGAAATACCAAACGAATGCCGATATTTTATAGGAACTGCGTTTTTTACAATGTCCAGACAACGACGATTTGTTTACCAGAGCATTGTCAATAGTTCAGCTATTTAAGTACTCAAACAATAGAAACGATCTCATAAGAGCTCAGGTTTTTGCTGATAGCAAAATATGGCAAGCGAATGAACAATCTTCATAGGGCGTCCAAGTCATAGCGGAAAATGCGGGCCTTGGCTACTAGTAAACATGGAAACTCGCGCTTCAGCTGATCCAACTTTCTAGAAGATACTCGGTAACTTTTGAGTTTATTATATGCAGCGGAATTTGGGAGTGATACAAGCCTTCTTAATTTGCTTCTCCCTGCTTCAGACCTTGCAGGCATTTTAAAATTGATGATTGGTCAATATACCTTTGCTAGTCGGTTTTCAAGCGAAAACATTTCACATTATGCCAAGCACTGTATAAATCACCTCAAACCACATATTCTAAATCTTTTTTAAGATTGTTCCATTTGTAATGTATTTGATTGGGAATTACAAAGTATTAATTATTCTTAGCCAATTTTAGAGGATTTGCATAATTGTCAACATGCATTCTCCAAAATGTGACAGCTGTTACAAAATGCTGACAATAGCATTACTGAGTTCGATTTCTAGGACCATTTTCAGATCAAGTGGTCTAGAGGCTCTATATAAAGTCTTCGATTTGAGTAGCAAGCATTTAAACATAAAAAACAGTCTCATTTACAGAGTTCATAGGTTGCCTCTTTGCACATGCCTACGGTAATTAATTCTGTCATTTCCAGATCCTGGATTTTGGCGTTCCACCGATTCTCAGATATGAATGAATGAGTATCTTGAAATAAGTCTTGACGATTGCATTTGGTAAGGTTTTTGGATCCACCGTTCCAGTTATTTAAACGCAGTCTAAAATTTGTATTTTTTTACAAAAATACTGCGCCAGGGTCATATCGTCTGTGCATATACCGTGCCTTGAGTGCAAGAAATGTTGCATAGACAGATCTTTTCACGAAATGTTGCCTTACTAAGAGCGTAGTGTATGAAAACTAACGTCTTTATCCATGTCATAGGAAAGTGATCAATGTTGTTCAATTTAGACTTCAATATTATTACTTGACTCGACGCTTGGTTTTGATTTTGCATATGGCTTGCAACACTGCTCCAGCGATGACTAAAAAAGTAATTGTCTTCAGCACGAGCCTTCCATTTGAACCCAGAGCTTATTACCGTTGCAGCTTAAACGACGAAGTGGAGCGCTGATAGTTAAATATGCGGAAAACAGTAAATATTAATAAAGTTTTATTATGTCAATGCAAAGAACCTGGCAGGAAATTAGTTAAGATACTTTGCTTAGGCCTATTTTAGACTTTGGTTTTATGAAGGCTTCACGATATTTTATTAACACAAGAATTACCTTCTTACTCAAAATATGCATTAGGCGGGCTAACTCAAGGAATGTCAATCAGACTTTCAAAATGCGTTCTCGTTTCGAAAATATTATAGGGTTGTAAAACTAATCATCACGCAGCATACTTCTATAAGGATCCAGTTACCTTAGGATGTCTGCTTTCGAGGGAACTGATTTTCGACTGCATTGCAGGAACTATGCTCTGAAAAATGACTATTTAGTGGCATTCAATTTTTTCATCGATTTTTTATGTGCACGAAAATGCAATTATATTTCATAGAAAGCATGCATTAAAATTTTCATTTTTGTGCCCCATTGGTAGACAATGGCCACATATTCCAATTTCATACTCAAAGGAAGAAAATAATTCGGTTTGCAAAGAGTTTCTTATACCGTTAAATGGCCATTCATTAAAACCACGTATCTGCATTTACGAATGTGTCTTGGAAAGTTAACAATATTGCTCAAATCCACTACTCAATTTTATGAACCCCATATGATTTCCTTTTAATACCATAGAGAAGTGTGTTGTTTTCCATACGCGGAAAATCTACGGCTTGTAGTTTGGAAACCCAGGATGCAAGTGCAGCAGCAGGTCAGGGCCAAAAGTGCCGGCAAATAAGATATTGTACCAAAGTATACACTTTTTAAAGTATAAAATCGGAAAAAGACGTAATTTTCAACTGAATAAGTAAAATAATAAATATTTTTATGCATGTTTTCCATGCAATATACCTGAATGTTCAAGGGTATCAAAATCAATGAGAACTTTTTTGCACAGTAGAGTTCTTGCATGCAGTCGGAAATATGTCCATTTCAAAACCAACACCTTGAGGTAACTGGACCGTTATAGACTTATACTGAATAACGATGTGTTTTACAACGCTATTTAATTAATCTTTTCGAAACGAGAACGCATTTAATAATTTCGCTTGACATTTCATGAGTTAGCCTACCTATTTTATGCTTAATGCGTAAGAGCACTTTACAATTATTCAACATATATGTGGTTTTATGAAGTTGGTAAACGGCGGTAGTGGACAAAACAAAAGCCACGCTGACAATAAACTATTAAGATAAAACATCTTGTTTCCATATTGCGCCATGTCCATATGTTGTTTGAATATGCAGATAAGTTGCGAAGGAATTAAAAACTGCATCTCTTTTGAATACATGATATAAGATCATTCTAAAATATATTGGCGGGCTGACCATAGGGTTGGCTGAAAACACAACAGTTACATCAGGCATTTTGACGTTTTTTGTGAGCTGGCTAAGGCAAACGGTTCATTTAGTTAGAAAAGCACGTGCAGTCACCGACGGAGACGTGCCAAGGTATTTGTTCGTTTATGAAATATTAGAAACCGAGTTGAATTGGCAGTCCAATACTTCAAGGAAAAGGTTGCGTTGTAGGTTTCTTGGTAGTGAAAACGAAAACTGCGTCCAGAGTAAAATAATCGCAGCAATTTTTTTATTACAATTTAAAGTGGGTTTTGTAAACTAATTGCATGCACAACTAACCATCAATTGCCTACCAGGCATTTGACGGCTTTTGTGCCCCTCCATGACAGAAGTGCACCAAGCCCAATGCAATAAAAATATTTAACTCAAAAAAGCTTATCATTTAACTTTGGTTATCAATAATTCATATAAAAGATTGTATACTTAAAATGCGACTGACTGGAGACCAGTTTGCTGGTTAACCGTCTGCGTCTGAAACTAAGTTTAAGGACCATAAAATCTTAAAGACATTTTTAAATGATCTAAGCATGACGGACAATCATAATAAACCCATCAGCAGCGACTTTTGAAGAGAGAACTATTGCCAAATTTAGCCATCAATTTTTCGCGCCGTTGTATTTATAAAAATAAATAATGTAGAGTGATTATTGGATAAAGCCTAAAACCAACATATACTGTGTTTTATAACTAGACGGAACCGCAACATTTAATCCTGACCAACTTGGAAAAGCTACAACTTCCCATTAAACACAGCACAGTTTTTCTACAATTCCTTCCTTCCCTGGAATAAAAATTAAATGTCAAGTATTATTTTAAATGCGTTTATCAAGAAACGTCCGTATAAAAAGATAATCTTCGTTCGTTTTTGAAAAGCTAGGGACACAATCGTAAGCAACTTCGTTAGCAAAAATATCAACTGGTTTTATAAGGAATGCGATCAGTTAAATGACTTATATGCGTTGCATAAATTTTACTGCAGCGAAAACATAAAGGGGCATTTGTGACCGAAAACATATTGATGGCAGTCTCTCCGTAGAAAACAATGCATACTTGTTAGATTGCCTGTTATAATTTTTCAGTTAACTTTGACAGATGTAAAGAAGAGCTCTTTTAGGTTGTGACCTATTAGGAAGGTCCAAATAAGTCTTTCAACCGTCTGGAAGTCTTGGCCGTATGTGCATTGTATTTTTTTTATTAGAAGAGGAACGACCCGGCTTTTTCAACATCCTAATTGTTAAAAATATCAGTAAAATGTTACCGTTCTTTGGGGATTTGTTCAAAGTAGCCTACTTTGACATTCAGACTGCTTGAACCCTCACTATGCACCGAATTTACAAACGCATTCATAGCAGTTGCATTAGAAATATACGACAAAATTAGCATTGTCAAGCAAAATGATCACTGTCAGTGTGTATACGGTGGATGCGCTAACCCGCAAAACGATGATCTGAATTCCGAAATGTGCTGCGATTAAAAAAACTGCCTAAGTAGGCTTGGCATATTAATTATCATATAGTATAATTCAAAGTTATTTCGGCCACGTCGGGATGCCGTCTGTTGTCAGCTGCCTCCATATGCTACAATCAACAAGAAGGACTGAGTAGTCAGTAAGAAGTTTTTCAATATATTTCCTATGCCTTTTTACACTCCAATATATTCTTAAAAAGAAAAGCACTAAAGTATTCTCTCTGTTAGTGATTTTGGTTGTAAACTATGTCCTCCTTTAATTGTATGCTTTAAGATAAAGTCTCACTTAGTAAAAACATTAACGAGGTTTAAATAACTTTGAACCTGAGTTGCCGTTATAATTGCGTCCAGTGTATTCGAACTGCAAGGAACATCACAAATTTTTGTGGGCTCTTTAAAAGACGTCCTATGTGGTTCAAAAACTTTTGTGATAAATGTAGACAATTTCGTCTTTTTATAAGCAGCTTGAGTATACCTGTTAATACGATACTGAATACTTGGACACCGTATATACGTGAAGAATCCCATAACCAAAAACATTTTTTAAAACTAAAAGATACTATTTTGTTAGGTTTATAGATTTACAGAAAACGTAGTTCGCTACCGCGTGAATGCCAACAAAATATTGTTTGCATAGGCGTTCTGCAAAATATGTTGAAAATTATATAGTTGTCAAAAACCAGTGTATGAAGTGCATGATACTTAAATAGACAATTTTGCAGTAAAGTTTCTCCGGTCAATCGGAAAGAAACACAGCCAAAAGCCGTCCTCCTAAAACGTCAAGAATATGCATTATGACAAAAAATAGCAGGCCCGTTTCTGTCACTGTCGCTGATGGGTTTGGGTGAAAATCCAGAACGTTACTTTGTCTCACCAATTTTATCCTCTTCTTCGACCCTCCTTAAACCGTCATTCCGAATGTTAAAAACTCATTTCAGAGGTTTGGTTAAAATCCCATGAACAAGCATCCGATGTATACACAATGTTTTCTATAAGCAATACGTAGAAGAACAGCCAGTAAGGAAGACTTGAAAGAACATGCCTCAACACCACTGATAGTTATATGACAAAGGTCAACATCCAAAGTGGTATAAGTTTCAGGTTCGTATCTGGCCTCCGCAATAAGAAGAAGAGCAAGAATCACGTCGAACAGTGAATAAAATTAGGCTCAGTTCACCTGCGTTACATTGTTCACGAAAGTCGCTGCCTTCTGATATCCTCCCGCTAGAGAACTAAAAAACGTTACCGACTGCGTCATCCAAATGGGAGGCTAAGCAAAAAAATCAGAAACGTGTGTAACTGACTGCACTATCCTGGGAATTTTCTGGATTTTTTGTTTAGACTGCTTAGATCAAGGGATTCTGGAGGAGTTCTTTAACAAGAAAAAATCGACCTACACAACATTGGTGATTCAGAGGTTTACATTTTGCAGTGCTGTGCAATACCATGACGAATACTTTTGCATCAAAGTTTGATATGTACCGATGTTTCGACTGATGCTGGTAAATTATATCAATGTACTATAATGGAACCGTAAATGCCGCGGACGAATCTCATGCCATTTGCAGACAAATTCCCGCGTAGAAGTAACTGCGATGCATTTATCCGCATAATTGTTGATTCACCGAACAAAATCACAGGAGCAATATAAAAACGCAAACACGTGTTTTACCGTTATACTGCCATTTATGACTAAGTAGCGATTGTGTTAGTTCATTAATGGGTTTCGCAACGCCCCATAAATAGTCTACCTAGCTCAAGAAGCCTTTACTAAAAGGAAAATAGTTCTTACACAATAGTTTGCCTTTTTAAACAAGCAGCGGTCAGAGTTTTTACTAGCTGGATAAAAGTAGGAAACTCTTATGGTCAACGATATTGAAATGGCCTCCGGTCGAGGGCAATTTGAATTGTACCGCAAGGGTTGTAGGGATTTGCCGCTAGATTTTCCACGATAAAGGCTAAAAGATAGACCGTTCCCATAACCATTGTTTTTGCAGCTACCTTAGGCTTATACTCCTCATTTCAAATTGCATCAGCTGCAGCTACTTAATGTATATGTCAGAGGTGCACATTTCGATGGACATCAAATATCAAAGCAACTGCTTCCTACAGACACTGCAGCCCATTCACAAGTTTCTCCCATTGAAAAAGTAAATAATTTTTTCCATAAGATCAACTTAACATCGCTCTAACGGATTGTAACAACAGCTAGACATCCAAAAGTTCTGACACACCAATACGAGAATAGGTTTTACCACTAATAATGTATTATTGTGTGACTTTTATTTGTTTTCCCTAGCCCATACACTTTATTTTAATTTGCATTCATTTGAGATCGTTGGAATATTTTATCTGACATACAATTTCGCGATTGAGTGAGGTTTAAAAAGAACAATTTAAATAAACGAGTGGTTACTTTAAACAACTAACAGTATATTTTCCCCGACAGAGACGGCACAAACAAAGCACATCAACCAGGAAAACAGAAAGAACAAATCAGACAGCCAAAACATACTTAACAGTGATTCAGCTGCCTTGCTACAACCCTGTCGTCAGCAGGACCCAAACTTGCATTTCACAACAGTACTCTCCTCAACAAAGTCCACTGAGGGAACCATTACTTCGCCTTACTTCCCCTCGCCCTATCCAAAGTGCACCAATGCGACTATCTTCTTCCATGGCCAGCCGCATGAACGGGTGTACTTGCAATTCCTCCTGCTGGAGTTGGGCGACCACACACGGTACGTCTCCTCCTTAAAGTCGAGCTAAGTTTGCTTTCATCAAACGGAGCTCAGAAGGATACGCAAGCTCAAAACTTTTTGGTATAAACAAAGTCACATGTAATAAAGATGATTGATTAAGAGTTCCCATTAGATATCCTCAAGGATCATGTGCAGATCAACGTGTTCATCAGGCGAAACGTTTTTATCAATAGTGCAGATGCAGTGCGCCCTGTATAGCAGTTATCACTTTCATGGAGAGCAGGAAGGCATTCCTTAATGGCTTCAACTGTCGAGATGTAGTACTTACATAAATCAGGATCAGCCAGCAATTTGGACATTCTGTGGGACACATGTATCGCTTTGTCTGGACATATCCTGCACCCTTGATTCGACGTATGTACGAGTACTTCAAGACAAATGCGAATTTCAAGTGAACGAACGGCCCTGCAATTGCACAAATAAGACAAGAAACGTAGGAACTACTATTAACATAACCATGTTACATAACCATATATGGATTGTACAGATTTGGCAACTTAAAGCAAAATTATTGTGCTCGGTGTGTTTAAATGTGATCAAATGCTGAATGCCTCCTGTACGTCTACATTGACTGATCGAGCACAATTTCTGTGTAAAACACGCCTCTATGAGATAATCGTAGTCAACAGAGCACATTAGACGGAGAGCCTATTCATAATTTGAACAGGTGTTATTACTATGTGACAACATAACCGCCTTGATTGCGTAAAGCGTTATCAAAAACAGTGGCTTAGGTATTTGAAATAGTATGTTTTTTTATTTTTACCCGATATAGAATTAGTCGGCGAAGGGAGAGAAGTCGTTTAATGTCCAAATCAAATGATAGATTTTATTTAAGGAAAATGCTTCCCCACCCAGTCTGCTAAAATAGCCACAAACCGAAAATCAGATAAACATATAAGAAGATGAAAAATAACTAAAAGAATGTCAGTTTTCCCCAAAAGAGTGGGGAGTTAATTTGGAAAAAGTAAGATAAGCGGAAAGCGGTAGCTTTTCTATCTTATTCAAACCGTACACTCCGTTTATTGCAACATTCCGGTTAGAGAAAACGACACCTTCTGATTCGTCGATTGCATTGGGCTAGGCATATCCTTATTGTCTAAGTCACTAAATGATTAAATGAAATACCCAGTCATCGACTTCATTTTGTGTAAATAACGGAAAGGCTTATTCTGATTCTTTGCTAGGTGAAGACGCCAAACAAGCCAGAAACGACCACTGTAATATGCTTTTTCTTTGAACTTCCATCTGCATGAGCCACACTCCACATTTAAGGTAGCCATTTGGTAGTTCACACTATATACGCGGCATTGGACGAACATATTGGCGCGCTGCAGAATGCCATACATGATTGCACAAATGCAATAACCTGTAGAATGCACGCTAATGAAGCGATCCTGAGGTCAGCGAAGCAGAATTTTCCCAAACAAAGCTGATCTGTACTTTAGGTTAAAATCCATCAGTTTGATAAAAAAAAGCAATATTATGATTTCTACTGTAGTAAAGGAATCTTTCCCCCTATGCCCAAAGCAAATACACCGGGTAAACTAAGGCATGTAACTCGTGCCCTGTACAGAACATTACAATACTAAAAATTCAGGGTTCTTTTTAAAAACAAGCAGACGTATATTTAGCCGCTGTTGGCAATTAGCCGAAAAAACTTTTGTCAAGTGCTTAACATAATAAAAGGGCATGTACTGAGACATCCGGGTGTAGTTAACTATATCAGGCTAATATGTACTATCAGCAGATGCACAAGATGAGGACTTCCATCAAACATGTCAGATCTCGCATGTTGTTTACCGCCGCATGGACCACGCGAGAAATTTAAAAATTACCAAAATCTCACACTTTGGCGGTTCTCGAATATTCTTTTTTGCTGGATGTATTCTCGTGGTACGTTCCTCTACAAATGACCACGAAGGCAAAATCTGTAGGCATTTTGGTTAGATCGCAGTTGGTAGCCAGGAATGGGAAGTGGACGGTGACCTAACCCTAATCCTAACCTTAACCCTTACCCTAACCTCACCAGTAAACGTTAGACAATAACCGTAACGGCTCAAACTCTAACCGCAACCCGAAAACCTAAACCTAAAGGCATAACCTTAACCCGAAAATCGGAAACTATTAACCGGAAGCCTTATCCTAGCCACAACTGTAAAACGGAAGCCAAATGCGTCACATGTGATTATGGAGCTTCACGAAATAGCCCCAGTAAACAAACCCCCCCAGCCACCTGCAATGCGGGACCTGGCTACCAACTGCGATCCAGCCGGCATTTTTTCTGCAAGTAAAAGAACACCCTAGAAGTGATCTTCTGGGCAAACGTCGATGATCTGTTAGTGGTTGTTGGCAGGAAACTTTGCCTGTTGGACATTCTACGTAAAATGTGTTTGACATGACCCTTGGCGGATAAAAGTAATATTCCATTACTCTTTTTCCAAATTTTTTCTTGGCACGGACATCTGTATAACTCCATTTTTTAAATGGGCCTAGGGCATGCAATAGTACTTTTTGTGCTCGCTTTATAAAATAATCGCCCTACTTACTTGCTTACCGTCCTGATCCAAGGTGCGAGCTTCAAGGCGCAGCTCATTTGTTAATTATTCGTCACGGAGTGACTTAACTACTGCTGCAGACGTGTAAATTCTCACTCAGACACCACCCTACAGCCAATAAACAATGGCAAGCCTAACCTATGCCATTAAAATTTGTGCCGGCCAGCTCTGTATGAGGCAATAAAACCTTCAAGACTGCACCCAAATTCGCTAACAACAAACTTTTTGTCTAATCCGTGGTGTGAGTGGATGTGCTTTAATATGAACAAGCACATAAATTTGGGTCGGTGCTATTAATACGGATTTTGTTTGTAAAAGCCGTGGTATTGTTAGAGTCATTCGGAAACATAAACGTTTGAACACTTTACTAAAGGAATCTACGAACAATGCTCAACGGAATCGCTATTTTTAGCGATTTCGGAAGTTAGAAGCAAATCGCAGTTTCTAAGGCCGATTGTTGGCAAACTTGCCAAATTAAGTAAATATTTCGAAGCTACAAATAAAATAATATTTTTTAAAATGTACATAGTAGTTGAATGCCGATTTAGATTTCGAAGTGCTAATTACAGAAAAAAGTTTAAACACGAGTCAAAATCCATCAACACAAACAAGTTCGGCCACTTCTGACTTATCCCACAGATAAATGCATGTATTAAGAACTTAGCATTTACGCAATAAAGTTGCTCAATACCAAAAATAACATTTATAAACTAGACGTTGCATTAAAAAGTTACGAGTCAGGAATAAATAATACGCTCTTCACTTGAACTTAGTTGCCTTTATTTTGCGTTAACTAAATGTTTGGAATAGAAAAATCTATTTATAGCTTACCAGGACTGTACTTAAGATATACCTTACCTGCGGAACGCGCGTTTTGGCACACAATCAATGTCAAGAGTGCCATTGAATAAATATTTGTTCTTATGACCGTTTAGGTATGACAGAAATGACCAGACATATATCACAGCATAAAGGTTTCATGGTGAATGACTACTCAACTTCATCTACTTTGGATGTCGGTACGACCATAAGACTTCATCAGACGATTTTTGCAAATATTAACGCAAAAACACACTCTGAGTTGGCGGTCTCAGCAAATTAGGATGCGTATATTTACGATCTAGTTGACGATGTAAACTGAAAATACTGCATAATAATGCAGGGGCATTTTTCTTCGACTATTATCTTCACAAAATAATTACGTTTAACGAAAAGATTTCTCGCCTGGCCGGGGCGTTTAGTAGTCGGATTACAGGCATAATCATCCCGCTCTGCCTCAGAACTGAGTTTTAAACTTCTGCAAGCAGTTCAACGAGAGTACTGACAAGGGCACGGCAATTCAGATGCCTGTTTTTGGCTTCTTCGTTGTCGTCAGCCAACCATGGCACATCCAGGTTTATAAGATTTGATATTTGAAACTGCAATATTTAATTATTAAGCATGCTCACTCCAAAACTCTACCAGTGGGTCCCAGGCCCGTCAGCATTTGGTTTGTCGGTGGGAATATTGATGGAATGAGGATGTTTACTATCGCTTTCGATAAACCTCCCTCCTGTGGTGGTTACTATTAATGCCACCATATAGAAGACAGCGGGTCTATAACCTCGTGTTAGTCTCTGAGATAAAAACATCCAGTTGCGGGTGCTGAGAATAACAGAGCCCGTAAACCTGGAGTTAATTACGGTTGCTTGAGGCTGTCACATAAATCAGAAACGACCACCTTGATCTGCTATCTCCGTGAAAACCATTACTTAAATACTTTTGTTCGTAGTACCAATCATCCAAATGTTCGCGAGTGAAGTTCAGACTATTATTTCTCATTGATCGTACTTTATCTCTGATTATGACAGTAATGTTTTTTAGGTTCTAGTGCATCAAACGGAAAGACACCATGACGGAATATATTACCAAAGAAAGTAAAAATGGTCTCAATGCCGTTTGTCTGTTATAAGTCGTTTTACTTACGAAGCTCATTGTTTGTATAGGAGTATTCCAGACATTCCTGGCCAATCTGACAACTTTTTCTCATTTTTGTCAAAAGAAGACTATATTTCAAAGTCCACAGTTGAAGCATCAACAATAATTATCAGCTTACGCGATTTTAACGATCCTCGAATTGCCTACAAAATATATTCTCAGAACAGTATCGTCGCAAACCGTTTTCCTGACTATCATCCCAGTTTTAGGCTTAGAAAAATTGATTTTAAGGCAATTTTCACTAAAAGCTCCGCATAAACTTATTTCTATAATCATTAACAAATCGATCTTTACGGTATTCAGAATACGAGGGAAAATTAAACAAGATTACCATGGAGATAAATGTTAACCTCCAAGACTTCACCAGTGCATTTTGTAGAGCAGACTTAGTAATAGTGGGATTAAAAAACTGATATACCTTGAAGGCCAAAGCTGACTCCACCACGACAAACTGTGCATATTATAACAGGAAGGCTTTGCACGGAAAATCAAAAGACGGCTTCGGATTTCTTCGTCTAGGATGTCTTTTCGTAGTGCTTCCTCTTTCAGGGTATCCCGAATTTCTATCGTTCTAATATTTTATATCTCCTTGTTATACTGTAAAGAGGGTGTTTGTATGCAAACCAACCATTAGAAGACCAAGATACATTTCAACAATTTTTCATTATACCTTAAATTTTTTGTCTCCAACCTAAACATTAATGCATTTTGTAAGTAAAAATTTGGAAGAAATAGTCGAGCGGTCAATTACAGCTTCAAACAAAATAACCAATGAGAATTGTGAGGAACTGTAAAAGTTAACCGACAAGCTGCTTTCATAGCAACCCTAAATAGTATTCTAATATGCAAAGCCATCCCTCCTAATGCAATGTGTTTTGAAATGTGATAAAGCCAGTAAATATTACTGTGTCCCGCTTATTTAATAAGCTACCTTCATTAAGCTATTAACTGTATACTTGTGGTCTACAGCACGGAAAGATTTAACGAATGCTATGATTTACAATTGCTTATTAAGTCAAAATAGATGTTTTGGAAATGGTTTAGACGTCTGACAAAGATGTATCTGGAATTGGCAGTTCTTCGGACTCTGGTCACTAAATCAAGAGCGCTAGTATTGTGCGTCGTATGCAGTTGTGTCCTTCCCTACCCTTCCAACTGGTTAAAATAGTCGATAAAGTATAAAGGCGTGAAGGAACATATTATACCCTGCCTTGTAATAATATATAGTCTAGACATAGGTCCATCGTCCAAGATAAATTATAGGCAGTTTGCCAATTGTAAATCGGAAAAATTCAAAATGTCACTTATTTGCAACAGTGGTTGCGACTGTAGTTTAGTTTCTGAGCAATTCCCTGGAATCTATTAAAATCTCAGATATATTTTTTTAATTGTTATATATAGTTTATAGAGCCAACTTTTGGAAGGCATGGAAGTTATGGTCATTTATAGCCTTATCGTATATATTACTTTTTTCGGGAAATATCAATTTTCATTTTTCTTTGTCATTTCCTACATAATTAGTAAGTTAATAAATCATAAGACTGGGCGTCTACGCGAAATCAACGGCAAAGTACCGCTTATATCGTTTTTTTCTTTTGCAATATCACTTTTGGTTGCCGTTCAGGTTTAAGAGTAGGAGTGGGCGTGTAATTAAATGCAGTCATTCTGTATAAGTTTCGCTTAGAGACTCTTATGCGCATTTCTTCTTTCAAGCTGATTAAAGAAAAGGAATTAGGGGAATACGACATCTCCAACAAATTTCAATTACTTGGTGGGATCACGAAAATGATGACTGGGCCACTGGTCAGTTAAAACTAAATTAAAATTAAGCCGAGCGCAAATGCTTTACGGACAAAATTAGGGCAGATTACTTTACGAGGACCGAGAGTTTATTAAGGTCTGAAAAGGTGATTAAACCGCAAAAGATTGGGCTACATGGATCTGTAATACGTCAGTTCGCCTATAAACAATGTCCTTTAAAGTGTCCAGAATAGATGTTAAGTGGGGCAGTAATTTTCGGACACTTCGTATGCAGAGAAGATTCAAAAGTTGTGCAGTTTTACAATAAAATTTGCGAAAAACATAAATATGTAAAAAAATCGATAAGCGGGGAATTTATTAGATATGGTGGTTACTGTTTTACTAATCGCTGTCAGTTAGCGAACCGTAAACCCAAATCCCCATTAAACTCGGTTCACCTACCAAAAGTCCATTTTTAAATTGATTCGCGCGTATCTTTGCTATCAAGCAGGTTTGAGGACTATTTCTAAGCTGCATGCATGCACACGACTTAACAAGCTACGTTCAGTAAAAGCCACAGCAGATGTGCACAGTAATTTAGGCATTCTGCCTTTAGGGAATGTGACTGCAGTTTTACGCATGACGCTACAATGGCTCTTTGTTTATATTGTTACTATGGACAAGAAGTGGGTGTGATATTTAATGCATCATCCTGTACTTTATTTTGGCTTTACCAGGTGCAACATGCGTTTTTCTGCCGGTGATAGAATTCAGTTTTTCGACGGCCCAACAACCAAATCACCGCCGCAAATGAGCATTTGTGGCAGCCAGCACTCCGTTTTTGGGAATCAAAAGTCAAAATCTGAAATCTACCCGCTTTCAATCGTATCTTCTGGCAGTCACTTTACAATGCAATTTACGGCTGATGATTTTTCTGGCAAATTTGAGTTCGGATACAGAGCGGTTTACAAATTCGAAGCTATGCGACCTTGGATGTTTAAAGATGACCAACAAGCCATAAGACAAGACTTGTTTGCGGCGACTCAACCGATAACCGTAACAAGAATGGTGGAGAAAAAATATTTTTCGATCAAAACAAATTCCGTTTCAAATACCTCATGCAGTCATATAATAGTATCTTGGGCCATAATTTCCCTTTGTATTGGTAAGTGTTTTACAGTTTCAATAGTGTTTTTTGTCTGAAATACTCGTTTTTAAATCACCAGCACAAAGAAAAAGTTTGTAGAAGTTTAGGATATTTTATTAGGCAAGTTATAGTTGATTCACGGTAAGTAAGAAGCATTAAGGCTTGCATGTGTTCAATCAATTGAAAAAACATTTTACGGTATTTTACATGCTGTGGTGGAATGAACATAAAAGACATGCAATTAAATTATCAGACTTTTGTTTACGCACGTTTTTTTCTGCCAATAAATACTTTCTTCTTTTTAGGAAAGGTCATTCTCCTTTTATTAACGTTGAGGTGATCGTGCAGAAATTCCAAGCTCCCAGTTAAGTGTAAATATATTGTTGGTAATTTCTGTCCCCCTTTGTTTTATTTATTTTATTGTGTATAAATAAAAAACTAAATATGTTATATTTTTAATAAAAGTAAAAATAGTTTTACCTCTTTCGGCATAGAAAAGAATTTAATTAACGATACATAACGGTCTTAAGAAATTGGAGACCGCCCCAGATACGCTGTCGATATGTAAAAGTGTTGGCCACATTTTTGACCGTTTTCTTACCAAACTTCATCTTTTGTCCGGGCTGCCTATCACGTTTAACGAATTTATGCGGACACTAACTGGCCACGAAGGGAGGTCGTAGGTAGTGCTGCTTAGATCTACTGTCGTCCAGCTCTCAGGATTTTGTTCCTGCCCTTCTCTACAGTGTTCGCATACAATTGCTTCTGTGGCATTATAACCGTTTATGATGGCAGCTCATGTGGGCATCCAGAAAAGAAAGTTTGTTGGTGATTTCAGCCGGATATCAGAATAAAAGAAACCCAGTACATTATGGAAAGCTTAGACCATTATTCACTTGATGATGACGAGGATAGCCTCGGTATATCGAGATCAAAATTTTGACCTTTACATTGTGAAAATAGGAATCTGCCTCTGAGATAAAGTCGGAGAACAACAACCCCAGTGGTGTTCCCTTGGCCTGCTCGTGCATTATTTACATTATAGAGAAGTACGTATTTAGACGGACTTTTAGGGGTTGGACGGGACATTACTGAGTCCACCGCCTCGTTATATTAACTCCAAAAGGTTTTACTTGGCGTGCTGACTTTCAGATCTTGCGCGATAGAAGTGAACAGAGCAGTGCCGTTAAATGACATCAAAGCCTTATCCTCTGAATGACTCATCTTCTCAAACCGCCCTAGGAACTCGGTCGGTGAAGAGGTCAGTGTTGTCGCGCCCAAGGTGACAGTTCTTGTGTTTCGGAACAGCCATTTAGTCAGGTTAAATATTTCGTCCCGGCAATGACATGATTGACCGGAGGAGAACCCCGATGTTGTGTCCTTTGGTAGTTTTAAGAGCCCTGCTGTGACCGCGTTTATATGTACGTAAAAATCGATTGCATTCCTTTGATGAGTCGATACCAAGCATTGGACCAATTAACAGTATCTTTGAGAATTCACTGTTATCAAATAATGGGGAGTTTCACTTATAAAAATGAAAAATATTTCTATGGAGAATAAAATGTTGAGCACGAGGTTTGTCAAATTCTTCTAAAGCAACAAATACATTTTCGTTAATTAACTACTTTGCAGTACTATTACATAAATAAAACGGTTGTCGACAATGCAGCAGAAAATGTTTACTGACAGTGGTATGGCGACTTAAGAATAAGCTCGTTTGTTTAGTGTGATACAAGCAGATGCTTTGGCAATGTCATTCCGCTGCATTTTAGGTCGGATGTGCTTTGCGTAAGCAAGAGAGGTGACGTTTTATTGTGCAAATGTTATGCGACAGAGTATGCATTTAACGTGAAAGTTGTTCGTTTTTCTAAGTGCCCAGATAATGGTTTTTGCTATTCGTCTAACTTGCGTTACAAGGCGTTTGAATGCACGTGTTTGTTTCTCTTTGCTTCTCAAACAGATAATTGCACTTTGCGTCACCTATGAAGACATCAGTTCACTGAATCGTTTTACTGTTTCATTATAGGACAAATTTACCCGATTTCTAGGGCAGTTGTCCAAAACCATCCTTCATTTATGCGCTTTGTCGGGCTGATTTAAGGTAGAATAACAGTTTGCGCTGAGAATCTGGAGGTATAACGGCGGTACCAGATGCTAGCATGGTGATATGCGGGCCCATACGTACGTCTTTCTCTAATCGATCTGGGAGGAAAAGGCGTTATTAACACTTTACATTTTGCCGTCACCGGGCGTTCGGTAGTGGGTAAGGCGATGAACACAGTGCAGACGGGAGTAATTGCATTAGTGGTCATTTATTAGGCTGGAATTTGCACATGCAGGTCCAAGTTTCTCGTCGAATTTATTGCCCGGGCGGGACGAAGAAATCAGTCATACATATTGTTTTATTTCAACAAGTTGGAACACAGGCCTTCTTCAACTTGCTTTGCCAATCAGTGGTATAAACATTTTGACCTACGTGATTGTGCGTCGTCGCCTAGTCGTCGTCATCGTCGTCATTTTGCGACAGTGGTGTGGAACACAAATTTCAGTGATGTGCCTCTTCAAAAAAACGGTTCGGATCTAGTGACGACAATTGGATAGCATTTTCATGACAACTATTAAAAAATAGAAATCGTTTCTTTGGTGCCAAATTATTCATCTATTTTTTTTCACATATAATTCATTGGGTAATTCACCACAATGCTTAGCACTGATAAGGAAATAAAAAGCGACCTCCTTGATATCCAAACGAGACTGTACAAAACTGAAATGATTTACCTTAGTTGTTTTTTGCCAAGATAGGTTGTTCCGGTCTTTCGTATTAGTTATTACGCTTGTCTGCCCAGATTTACGGTTCATTGGCTGGGAGTCAGGAGTTGAATAATTACTACATTGGCAACGCCAACAGTGGGACCTTTGGGCCACCTGTAACTTGCCAACCAATTTTGCACTGACATTTGCCAACGTCAGCAGTGATGGGTGAACGACTACACATGCTCGTTTATGCGCGGCCGTGGAATGCGAAAGGCAGAAGCCATACGCCATGCCACCCACTGCGCCAGCCTTAGTAGGTTAATGTGCGTGGGCAACAAACTGTTTCATGGGAGAGGGTAGAATGAGTGAGACAAATCCCTGGAAAGGCTTTCTCATGGAAACCTGCCACACCCCGCACTGGTATAAACAAACCTTACTGGAACCTACCGCCGAGCTGTCATGCTCGTAAATTAGAACAATGTTAGGTTATGGCACAACTCGTTCCCTTCCTCAGCGTGACGGCTGGACAACAGGGCCTACTTTTTAATGAGACCTTTGTGAAACTCAGACTTACCCAGCATCCTACATCGTCCTAATGAAGCTCACAGCAGGCAAATTTGGGTAAATGGTCAGTGAGCAGGCGCAAACGTGATTTGTTGCATTGACTGACCGTTTTCTCGACTTTTTCCTGCTCTGGATGCAAAGAGAGAGAGAGCTAAGGAGAGTGTGTTGAAACTAGCACGCCTCCCTGAAAGGCAGTAGACCTCGCCGCCTGCCATGCGAGCTGCAGTTAGTGACCAAACTCATAAAATGTCGACAGAAATTCGAAAAAGCGTTTTTGTTTAGGAAGAATTACTTAGGTACTGTTACAATATGGATTATCATGCCAAGATATCGGCTTTGAATGCAATGGTACTTCGTATGTCAATGGTACTCAAGAAATTTAGAACATAGTCCGCATCAAGTTCAATATTTTATGAACAATACATGATATCTTTTTAAAGGCACAAAGAAATATATGATTTTCCCTACTTCAAAAGCAAGCACCTTGTAGACTGAAATCGCCAGAAGCAAATTCTATGGCCGGTCAAGCTCAAAATTATCCGGGCAAACCGGAACTATCCGAAGCCTGAAAATACTCTTTCTCTTGGTATTATGTGTAAAGACTACGTGATTTTCTACGAAGGGACTAAAAGAGGACATATTTTTATGCATGGTTTCAATAAAACGTATTCACATTTGTAGAACCATCAAAAATCAACATAAAGGAAATGCCACATAAGTTGTCATTTTTTACCGACCGTGGTTTCTGAAGAAAGTCACAAAGACATGCCTTCAAAAATAGATATTCTGGGGAGTCCGAAACAATACTGGATTATGCTGCTAGGTAATTTAAGTTCTAACAGGATTTTAGTAATTATTCCTAATCAGAAACGAATTTCCGAGTTTCGGTCAACATGTTATGAGATCGGTCATTCATTGTAAGGGTTTATATCCCTCTAAGTTGGACGACTATGTAAACTTAATGGCATCAAACTCCACAGAAATTGAATCGACCGGGATTTAAGGGACAAAAGGAGTTATGCTTACATTGGCGCGTATTTTTTATGCTCCGTGGTATTTCCCCTACTTATAGAATTCAAACTCTCACACTCTCAGATGCATGCGGCAAACAGTCCCCGGTCTGGACCTTTTTAGTTTCACATTGCTCTTCTTGTTTGTGATTCATGTTGTCTCAGTGGTCGGAAAAGACTCTAAATGGTCGCTCGACGGATGTAAATTATCAGGAATCAAGTGCGCAAAACACGCACTGGGCGTATTGACTAGTTTAGTGGCCAGCCAGCAATGTTGAAACCGTGTCAGTTAACGCCTATTTTACGGGTGATCATGAAGTCATTATATGATAAAGTATGCAGGTGAGCAGCAAATGTTCTCAAATACTGTTATATTATCTATGCGTTCGATACCTCACTGCCATTGCTGTTTCGGTAATGTCTTTGAATGTTAACATACAATGTCGGAAGAAACAATTATTTTTTCCAAAGATTGAGCCCTCTTCTGTCCAACTAGTCATTTCTTAGTTGTTAGTTGTTAGTTGTTAGTTACCGGAGTGTGAATCAAATGACGGACGCTTTGAGATTAAACCATTTTTAACGCAAAATAAGCCACTTTAATCTGCTTGTCGGAACTAGCAGTAGGATAGAAACTTCTTTCAAAAAACCAACTTGCATAAAAGAGTTAATCCGCCGTTGGCAAAACATCCCATCTTACTCCTATGGCAGCAAAACTCCAAAGGCAGCACACTAATTAATATTCCGTCTGTAATTAGTCCATTTGTATGCTTTTTTTTCTTCTTCTTCCTCTTCGCCACTGTTAATTATGTTAGCATGGAGTAAAGATTTGAGCTTTTGGTGGTATGCAGCGTTTCTAAGCATAAAACAAGGAACGTTCATAGCGCAAATATGGGTACCCGCAGACGTCAGGTAAAATTGGAGTAAGAGAAGTAAGATGGATCAAAAACGCTCAAAATATCAAGACATTAATATGCTCAAATCTGTCAGCAACGTACATGTACAAATTAAGAAGACCTGTAACTAACAGCTGAGCTGAAATCGGCAAAATGTTTGCCGTTTTTTATTAATCAGGACGACAGTAAGGAATATAAGACTTTGGAGCGTATTGTTGTTTTTAGTGTCGTGTTATATTTGCTTAAATTTGTCAATAGTTATAAAACGAATTTTAATAACGAGTTTTAATCAGCCAGACAACGCAGTTAAATAGTGTCTCCGGACACCACCGTTGTTGTTTACCTGGCTTGCACACATGATCTTAACAAGGTGACCCTTTAGTTCAATCGGGTCCTTTTTATCCTGCAAAAATTCAGTTCGTTTTAAAATCATCGTTCAATCCCTAGTTCGTATGTTTTTAGACTGTTACTAGCAGTTGGCGATCACTGATTTACTGATTGATTTATCTATTAAATTGTAAGCGAAGGCCGACTCGCACTAAATGCTCATCCCCTAAGTATGCGAACAATTCTCTCTTCTTCGGGTTTACTAACTACTTACTTTCACCGTGCGCCCGCGAGTAAAAGGATCATGGAATGCGTGTCCTAGGTTGTATCGTCGGTCAATGAGATAATGTGCGGAATGCTGCCCACTAACAAAACGTCTCTCCTTGTTAAAAGGATGTTTTGCACGTTTAAATACAAACCGTCAGATAAAGACTGTATGCCAGTTTATCATGTGATAACTCATTGGTAATATGTGCAATATTTATAACGTGATCTATCGTACATAAGAAAAAGGTACCACCGCAATAATATAAGTGGCCGTGCGCTGAATCATAGGGATATTTGCCCCGTACTCTTACCCTGACCGAAAGGCTGTATTTAACTGATTTGTTAACCTCAGCATTAACCCCTTCATGACCCTAACCCTGCTCTCCCTGAAATGTAGTGCAGAACCTCCTAGATCGCGCGGTTTTTAGTTTCGTGCCCGGTGGCGTCTTTTTTTTTTCGAGGAGACTGTTAAAGTGCGATACTTTTTCCATAAACGAGCAGCTTCGTTTCAGACTTTTTCCTTCGGACAAAACGTTTATTCTATGCCCCAAACGCGGTAGCCTGAAGAACCATCAAATGCATCGGTCAGCCACCTTTATTTTATATTAATATTGTCAGACAATTATGAAATAGGTTCGATCCCCTCGAATCCCACTGGTGAATCGTACAGTGTTAGGCTGATATCGATGAATCAGAAATAAAGAAAATGAGGCCTGTTTAGATGTCCTTTAAATGATTGAATAAAACGTGTCATCAGAGGACTCAACAGCCCAAAAAGAATAGAAAAGAATGCATATTATGAGTCAAATGATTCACACAATCTGTTTCATCAACAGCAAATAAAAGTAAAAAAACATAATTATGAACGGAAAAACATTTTAAGAGATTTAAAATAGGAACATGACCAAGTAGTTATGTTATATGTCCTAAAAAATAGTGTGAAACATTTTAATTAAAAAAGAAAATTCACACACCTTAACCGTGCGGATGCATAGGCAAGTATGCAAGTGTGGGCCGCAGTATCTTCTACAGAATGACTACGTGCACGTTGTAAATACCGGAGCCTCCCAGGAGTTTAATTGCGCTTGGAAAGCCCAGTAGTTTGTGTTCATCTGACGGTTCAAGACTTACTTAACGTACCAGAAAGACTCGGGGATAAAACTTGATAAGATTGTAGAAGGTGTAGAGGATAAGGAAACGGCACCCTCTAGCCAAACAATGATTAAATAATCTCATCAATAATGACACCTACTCATTGTGCTTTTCGTCAACCGAATCAATAGTCATTTATATGCGAGCATAGGCCTACAGCATACTTAAAATTGCTTAAGACTCTCATACCTGAAAGGCACATTTGATAAGAAAAGAATCGCCTTTTCACACGGTTTCTTGTTTTCATGATGTCAAGTAGATCACTGGATTTTTATAAAGACAGCTGTGTACACTTGATATGTGGGTTTTGTGAATAGAAAAAGTTAAACTTTAATCTGATTTAAAACCATCACATTGAATGGCAAAACACTGGTTTTAAGCACTGAGAAAATATTTGGTCAATATTAAGTTTTCTTCGTCCAACTATCTAACCAACACCTACTATGGTTCACAGCATTCTGAAGGCATACATTTTGATCAAGTTGGACAAGTTGTGTGAAAACAGTAAAAGCTGAAATTGTGAGGCGTTTGAAGAATCTAAGCATATGCTTTCTGAGTATTGCGCTGTTCCTCCAAACAGACAGTCTCTTTTGCTGTTTAGTCGTGAAGTGATTGCAGCCAATAATAGCAAACCCGCAAACGTGGCTACATGACCCGAGCTTCTTATAGGTCAAGGCACAGCGATGTGGTTTTGGCGCTATCAACGGCAACTGCATATTACAGGGCAGTCGTGCCTTAACCGTGCGGGGTACTTTGATGTTGAGTACTCATTTGGAGACTACAAAACGTTGGCAAACTTTTGCCATAAAATATGACTGATGCGCACATAAAAACACCACAACATTTTCGAACCCCAATAGCTGACTTGGATGAATGAATCTGGCTCAAAGCATAAGACAGGTGAATATGGAATCCTCAAATTCACATTTAAACTGCAGTAGCGCCTAATATGTTAATACAATTCTCATGAAAGGCGAACACAGCACAAATGAACTTTCAAGAAATCAATTTGTAAAACATGTGTTTTTGGTAACTCTTCATCAGGTCAAAACGGTTACATAGACGTTTAAGGCATGCGAATTTGCAGGGCTTATAAGTGATTGAGGGACTAGTAACATCCGTCGTTCACACGCCACTCGCATGATGAGGCGTTTTGTGGTCATTGGGTCAAGGGGGCGAGGGAGAGGGGGGACTTAGGCTGTGAGTACGTCGGGTAGGCTTTGCACGCCACTGTCATCAGGAGATTGCGACGACTTTGGGGTCAGCATCGGCCACGGAAGACAAAGCACCTGTGTCAGAGTCTTCTGATAGGATAGCACTGGACTGACTAGCCGTATCGGCACTGCCTCGGCTGTAGCTAGCACCTGTTGATATAGGCCTCTGGAGAAGCTTGCCGTTGTCCGGTAGACAACCTGAAAGGCTTCTTTGGCATCGATTCGGTGATTTGTATCAACAAGATGTGCGAGAATAAAACTCGAGATCGATTTCTTTTTACCTCTGCCTAGCCAGGCCGGTGTGTGTTCACGTAACATAAAACAGCTTCAATTAAACTCGCCTGATATAACTTGATTTGTTGGAGTCATATTGGTGAATGTCAATGTATTTATGTTTATCCACATCCAGTAATCTCTTCACGTCTTATGTGTCAACGAAACTTCGGTTAGATCGCAGTTGTTAGCCAAGAATGGGAAGCGGACGGTGACCTAACCCTAACCTTGACCCTAACCCTAACTTCACTAGTAAACGTTAGCCGTTAAACCCAACGGCAACCCTAATCGTAACCCTAACCGAAATCGTAAACACAACTGTAGCCTTTAGGCATAGGCATAACAGGAAAACCTTACCGTAATACTTAAACCTTATCGTACGCTCAAACTCTAATCGCAACCCAAAAACCTAAGCCTAAAGGCATAACCCTAACCCGAAAATCTGAAACTATTAACCGGTACCCTAATCCTAACCTCAACCGTAAAACGGAAGCCAAATGGGTCACATGTGATTATGGAGCTTCACAAAATAGCCCCAGTAAACAAACACCCAGCTACCTGTAATGCTAGACCTGTCTACCAACTGCGATCTAGCCAGAACTTTAAAGGACGGACGTCTAAGCATCTGTGTTTGTGGTCAAAAGGCCGGTGGAAGTTAATGTTCTTTTCGTAATGTACGAGAAGACGGCTTTTAAAAGTTTTCGAGCCGCACCGTCTAGATGGACTTTTGATCTCTCTCGCCTTTGACTAAATTAATACGCTTTACTAGTAAAGCATTCTTGCAAGATTCTTCTGGTGTTAGCTTAGTCCTTTCTCTTTGAAGTAGGTATCTCATCGATATAAGTTGGATTAATTTTCATCATGATCGTCATCCAATCGAGAACTTGCAGACGAACGCAGGTGCTTTTCAGAGACTGATTGCGCGTTCGATATCTTATCTTTCATTAAGTGCACAAGCCGTAATCTTGTTTTGTCTGGTCTTCAAGAAATACTCTCAAGTAATGCTGAAATTTGTAAGACTCTGTTGTGTCAGCACAGCACAAATTCGAAGACATGCATTAAACGTTCCTCGCGTTTGCCGTCGGGCAATGCTGACACGTGTAGTCAGCGCGTCCTGTCTGATCTCCATTAAAATAAATGAAAATTTAGTTTTAATTTCAAACAGCAAAAATGAGTTTTTAATTTTCCCAACATATCTGAGGAGGCGATCAGGTTGCCTGATTTTAAGGTCCTTTTAAATAGGACGGTTGTATCAAACGACTTTAAGTCGGCATTTTGGTAAAGCAAACGTCATCTTAACACCCCCTTGGGCAAGTATGGACAAATGGACTACAGCGATTTATAAGTGAGAACAGCGTAACATCAAACGCTGACAGTCTGTCTATTGCAGTGTCTCGATTTTTCAAAATGCTTGTTAATATAACGACAAAACGTTCCGCATTCATCCTGTACAATATCGGAAAATTACTACTTGTCTGCAATGTATCGCCCTATTCTCAATAATGCTTACATAGTGGGTCTTTTAGAATTTCATTACCACAGTATGCATCGAGCTATCTGCAATTTACTTCTTATGCATGCTCCCATCTGCAGATCCGTATGCCGGAACTGCCAGGTATATCTGCTTGTTCATTTTGCAGGTGTGTAGGGCAGAGTAATAACGACTCACTTAGTACATTGTATTCACTGTATTCGAGGAAAATAGGCTAACGCCTCTAAACACCCTATTTATACATAAAAACCTAAAAAATTGGAATAGAGACGTCGATTTACACCGTTTTGAGTAAATTTCAATCATGTTGCGCCCACGGTCTCCAAACGTGAAGTGCCTTTCAAACGTGCCAACTGGAAGCTTTCTTCATCAGGAAATGTAAAATACTATCTGATGACGTACGACATTGAAATCGAGGTGTTGGCGGCTTACGACATTGTGTAGAAGGCTTTTGAGTGTCAGCAGTCCACATTCTGAGACCTTTCTGAGTTTCGTTTCCTCAAAGTGGCATCCTTTTTAGAAAATACTGCCGCGTATTATGTATCTGATTTCGATTCCTGAGATGCGGTATGACGTAGGTGTTCCAACTGAAGGACAGGAGCTATATGTGGGACTATTCGTCCGATCTACAAAGATTTTCTTGAAATTTGGTCTCTTCGATATCATCGTGGATGACGTTTTAGATTTATATGTCATCTGAAAAACATGGCTAAATCACAGTCCGACTCCGATACACAATCATTAAAAAAACACGTGAAGAAAAGTCGGTCCGAGCACTAAACATTGTGAGACTCCAATCTCTATAACTGTGCGCCCTGATTGCTGTTGCTCCATGTAGACAATTTGGGAGCAGCCGACGAGGAAAGTCTCAATCCATTTATGAAGCTTGCCGTCGATGCATATCACTCCCAACTTTTAAAGGAGACGGTGGTGTTGAACACTGGCAAACGACCTCCAGAAATCGATGTGGGCTACATGCGCAGTGTGTTTTACATTGAGTGTCCTTGTCCAGCTTTGTATTGTGCATGGCAAGTTCGTTGCACACGATCTTCCCCCTACAGAATCCGTATTGTGCATTGGACAAAAGATTATGGGTTACCTAGTAAGCCATCAACTCTCTTTTGATGATCTTCTTTATGACTTGGCAGCAGATTAATGTCAGCCTGACGGGTTTGTAGTTCGCCGCAAGCGGTTACCTCTGGTGCGTACGCAAAGACACCTGAATAGGAACCTCCTGAACAAGTATAAAGTGATCGGTACTGCGGTGACGGATTGAGATCTGGAGCCAACTCGCATTTCGTATAAAATATAGGATAAAGTTTAATCCGCCTTATTTCGCCGGAGTAACCAAATCATTATGAATGACTGGCGCTGTTGTTGCTCTGCATGACATGAATGAAGGTATTGTATTAGTAAAATGTTCTGAGCGATTGCCCACTGGCGACATGTCCTGAGGACTCAACTTCTGAAAACCGGTCCAAATTGTTCCTATAAATACCGCAGTCCCTTGTGCAGCAACCAACCGTTTCTGCTTTTTTGTCTCTGATGATGGATTCGAGTAGGAATCCGAAACGTCAGTCTAATAAAGCTCTTGTCCCGGCGATCGTGTCTCCTTCTTCAATACTTTTATTTTGTTTACAGGATAATAGATGCGACGTCCTTCCAATGATGCTCCAATCGTACGAGCTTACATTGATTGGCTGATCTCATGAAATGATGGCTAAAATTCTGAAATTTGTTTGCGATTAGCAAGGATTACTTAGGGGCGGTTTTAATACTGGCTATATTGCGACATACTCCTATAATATTTCGAACTAAGCAGGATGTCAGCTTTTAAATACACTGTTATTCAATTGCCTGTAGAAACTATATCCGGTAAAATGTGACTACTGAATTGACATGCATTTTTCGCATTGGTTTTAGATGGTCTTATAAATTCGTTCATATTCTACAGAAACAACTAACAAAAATATGTTTCTCTTTAGCCCTTTGATAGATAATCACGTCTTCTCCATATTTCACACTCGAAGAAGAAGTGTCATTGAGTTTAAAAAATCTTTTCTAATTCCCGGATAATTCGGAGCCTGGTCAGTAGTTGCATTAGCTCTTCGTGATTTCAGTCTACAACGTGCATGCGGTCCGCTTTAAAAAATCACATATTCTTCTGTGCCTTCAAAAAGGAATCATATACAGTCCATACAATTTTGCAATGGATGCAGAATATGTTTCACATTTTACAAGTAGCAGTGGTAAACGGACAGGTGAGATGTTCTATGACTGAACATTGTTCGTTCTTAAAAACCTCGTAGCTAGGAACTTTTTAAAACCTAATCGCATTCTTTCATCGAGTATAAAATATAAAGATGACGTGAAGCTCTATCAAGCGACTGAAAAAAATTTATATTTTTGTTCCTGTTCTCTATAAAATATATTTAAAATTGCAGGACGGTCGAAAATCAATGGGTAAAGGCAAGCTGATTAAGCGGTCATTTTTTGCCGGATACGGTTTCTAAAGAAGATTGGAAGGAAATGAATTCAAAAGGCGACATACTGCCAAGTTCGGAATACTATGAGATTATGCTGCAAGATAATCAGTATTAAAACTATGCCTAAGTAATCCTCTCCAATCGAAAACACAGTCAAGAACTTCGGCCAACGTTTCCAAAGAGATCGGTTACTCTCCGCATTTCGCCTTCCCGCAGGGAATTATAGTAATAGTCGCAGTCCAGAATTACATTAATAGTGTCTGTTTACTCGCCTTTGGCTAATATCGAGTAAACAAATACAGCTGCCCGCTCACTGGCGTGTTTCATAAACCGCACTTAGTTCAATAAAAAAAGAAACAAGCCCAAAAATCGTTATCACTCCTGGACTCAAACTAGCTGTTTACTTAAATGCTGACCACTCCACTGCACTCTCAACAAGAAAAGGTTTGGCGAAATTTTGTCGCCACATGACGGTCTGTTATCGGTATATGAGTTGGTTGTGGTTTTGCTGCCATTAATTGTAGATTTTGGCATAAATCGGTATTTCAAGAAAAAATGTATACCGATTATTTCAAGTCCACACTGTACTTATTTTGTACGCATATGGACGACGCCTGTCTTATAGGTCATGCGACAGATATTGACATCCCTATTTGGAATTTTAACAGCGCACGATCCTTTCTTATGTCTTCTCGACAATCTTAGGAGGACAGCAAAATCGCGGTCGTCGGCATCCTTTTACACTAACAAAAGGATGGTAGAAAATATGAATGAGATAATAGACTAATTATCGTCGATCCATCCCCCTAAAGTTTGAATGAGAGCTGGCTCAGGAAACTGGCGTCTAGAATACGGCTTATTTGCTCTTCTGAGAGTGGTGAAGTAGAGAGTCGGCAGATGAAGGATACACTTCGCGAAAATAACAATCTAAAGAGATTCATCTTCCGGAATATATGGAAGCGTACCACAGCAACAACAACAACTACTACTACTACTACCACCACCACCAACACCACAGAAGAAGATGCGATTGCGTGAATTAGAAGTTTGTTGGCCTAAAATCACAATTAAAGAAAAGCAGGTTGAGTTTACTGGTACCACTCGTTTTGGGACGCAACAAACAAACTGGCAAGACGGCATCCAAAGACAGTTAAGAGGGGCGCCTTTCCTGCGGCGAACTTATGCATATTCTCTATAAACGACGAGGCCTCTGATAGAGCGGGTAGGCGAACGCATATCTTCCCGGTTGGTTAGGGGTAAAACAGATCAATTTCGAGTTCTATTCTTGCTCATTTAATCAACAGAAATCCCCAAGTCAACGTGACAGAAGCCTTTCAGTTTGTCTACCGGCTAACAGTAAACTACTCCGAAAAATTGCGCCAACAGATGTTAACAACATCCGAAGCAGTGACTATTCGTTTAACAAACCTGGCGCTTTTTTGTCAGGTGTTGGTGGATGCGCTCTGACTTCGGTTGACAAGGCCGATCTTAGGTGGCAATCTCGACTGTTCTCGGCCACAAATGACAGTCATACGCTCCTAGCCATATTTTCACCTCATGCAGATCAGAACCAAATACCAGGCGCCAAATAATAAAACAAAAATATCCAATCCAACGGCAGAAAACGTTTGAAACCATTTGCGGATTTGCCGCAGTTTCTGACATAGTAAGGATTATGGAGAAACTGAGAGAGTACTTCTAACACGAATATTTGAATACGCAGCAGCAGTAGGACTGAATTACACTAGGTCACCGGCATAGAGGAGGACCCCACTTAACTGTCAGTAGACTGTGGATCGTACCATACCTGATATAGGGTAAAAGGAGTTTTATTGGTGAGGCAGCACGCTAGATAGTAAGCAGACCAAATGAAGGAAAACACAAAAATTGCCTGAATGTATGTCGAAAGTCTTATCCTAGGCTATTGTGCAACGATGGAAATGAGAGTAGTAATTAAACTATTAACAAAAAGTAAATTTCACAAAATAACGCATTTCGAGTTGAGGTGTGACGTCGTGCGAAGTTATCACTGTTAGCAGTGTATTTTCTGCAACAGCCTGTAAATGTATGCCATGATAAAGCCCCATATGACATGGTCCACAGTCTACTGACGGGCTAAAGAAGTACTTCTTTATTCCTCTGCCTAAACTAGATCTCAGACCGAAGCTCATTCGACAGGCTTAACGCATCTTTCAGTCTGAGGGAGACGAAAATCATGCAAGAGGTGGCAACGGAGTGGCCCGCGGGCTGCCTTGGGCGTGGTTCTCCAGCCCGCAAGCATAATGGCCTCTCGCCTCAAAATACTGGGCTCAGATTATGCCTGGGCAGAGTTTATTTAAAGGGAGATGTTGTGGTCGACCGGCAGTCTCAGTGAAAACGGGTAAAAGGCCCAATAAAAATCGTATCAAAGTATTCAATGATACGAGTGCGAACTATAAAACACCTATCGCCAGAGATAAATTAGTGTGTTATCAACTGCAGTAGGTAAGCATAACATATAGGTTTATTGGGAAGATGGAACTCTTTGGGAAACAGTAAACTTTAATTTGTACATTTTCGAAACTGGTTCCCACAGTTCGTCTTCAGACAACGGGCGTGTAAAAACAACTAACGTTTAGACCGAGTCTGACAAAGTCATCTTCTTGAAATTGGTTGAGTCAGTTTGAGTCTATCCTTGACGACGTTGTATGTGACATGTAGATTGATAGGCCGGTTGATGCAAGCCTCATCTGAGTTTATTTCTTTCGGGAATTCGTGGCCTTTCCTTTTTGTGCAGGCGGCAAAAATGCGAGTGTTTTCTCACTAAAATGTGCCCAGTGTCCAGTGTGTGCATGGCCACCTGGGATAGATGATGGCGTATTTTTACCACTGACTGATGTTCATGCATACGGGTTGAGACAGATTTCCCAGTTTGGCTACAATAGACGGCATCACAACTAGAATACGGGATTCCGTAGAAAACACCATTTCTTTCGAGAAGGCCAACCCTGTCTTTAGTGGGTACAAACTGTGTGCATAAGATAGTTGCTGGCTTGTGTGCTACGTGTATCTGGTGCTTTTTAGTTCAGATACATTTTAGTTCAGATACACTTTTCACGTATGAGAGAGTTTGCAAGGTGGTTGGTTTTGATTCCTAAACGGCCGTAGCCTTGGATATACCTTTTCACTTGAGTGCTCTTATGCATTGTCGTATAAATTCATGCGGGTACCCTTTTTAGGATAACAGTTCGTAGAACTATTTCATTTCAGGTCCATAGCTTGTTCCTTAAGAGCAGCGAGTTTTAACTCGATTCAGAATGCCTTAGACTGTTTTCCTTTTTCTGGGAGACAGGGTGGATTCTCTCAAAGTGTAGGATGACCTTTGAATACGTCTCTGCGATAAACTGAGGTATTAAGTGATACATTGGTTTTTCGCGTACAAGGATATCCAGGAATGGGAGTTGTCCATCAACTTATGTTTTGAAAGTAAACGTGATTTCTGGAAATATAGAGTTAATAGCGGTATGCAGCAGATTCAGTGGATTTTTCTGGACGATGACAAATGCGTCATCTATATATCGCAGCCAAAGTTTTACGTTAACAGTTGGAAGGGCCATGCTTTTTAATTTCTGCAGTACGGCCTCTGCCAGGAAATCCGATATGGGTGTTCCCATGGGTATATGGATACTTAATTCCTTGTACCCCTGCCACCATTATCCACGACTGTCTCTGATAAGGGTTCGAATGGGAATCCTGAATAAACAGCTTTCTTACTGCAATCATTAAATCTCCTTCAAAACTTTAAAAGTGAACAGCACTTCAGTTGACTGCTGCAGTATAATTGGAATGCTATTTTACAGAGGAGTGCCTCGCCAGCCATCATAATTAATGCGCTGACGTGTAAAAAGGGCACTTTGCGCATTTAGCTCCACTGAGGGATTGGCGACCGAAAACTTGTTTAGGCGTACAACCCGGGAAAGGCTTTGTTAAGTGCGCAGCATAGGCCTTGGAAGCCAACTGTATCAACTAGTGGTGGCCCTCAGATTTGTCGTTTTATAATTCGCACAGTCGACTAAAGCCCAAAAATACACATATACCAAACATGTTAGGTGGTTTCCATTTGGAAGAGACCATTTTTCAAACACAGCGATAATTGTAGGCATTATAAATGGCATCAAAAGCAAATGCAAAATCACAGGATCATAGCCACTTTTGTTTTATGGCAAGTAAGAATTTATAGCGCAGCTTGCACGCTCCATATCCCTAGCAAACAAAATTTTATGCTTGGTTTTATGGCATATTCCATATTCATATTCACGTAATGTGCGGAAAAGCATGCATTATAGCAATTTGTGCTCAGAAACCAAATGGTAATCCAGTAGTAGCATATTAGAAACCACTGTGATTAATAAACGAGTAGAAATTTTATAGCATTGTTACCCATTATTATAATATGTCCGCAATATAAACAAATCTATGCTATCTAGTACAGATTATTAATGCGACAAATATACAATGTTGTATATAATTTACATGATATATCATTCGCGTAATGCACCATTGCAATAAACCATTATACAGGATCCCGTTAAATATCGTACATAAGCATTGGTATTTTGTCTCAAACCTGCGGAAAGTTGTGAACATTACAGCTGCCGCTTTCATCCAACCAGAAACCCAATAAAATTAACATTTATTCCAGTCCTACCTGCCTACTGTCCTGTCTGCCGGATAAGTAACTGAAGACTTTTTAGTTTTTTCTTCATCTTTTAGATTATTACAATTACTTACGTGAGTTTTTAGGCGTTATTAAATAGTGCGCAGTCTTCCCTTGCAATACTGTGGAGAATAAATTAAATTTATCTAAATTTTGAAAACGATTATGACATTGATGTTTGTGAAAACTTCGGATATAATATTAAGTCGCTGGTTTTGCACTAAGAATAAACTCCTATCATCAAAAATACAAACTCCTTGCAAAAATAGGACTCGGAAAATCATTTATGGTCTCACATTTAGGCGTTCATCAGATACTCCTGCAAAGAGACGATGTGATATAGCTTTTCATCAAACGCTCTCCGCTTCTCATATTATATCACTAAATAGTGCAGTCAAAACTTATTTATTTAAAAGCGCCGTGTAAACATAAGTAAGTAGATTCGCTATCTCAGGAAATGTTTGCGAAAAATGCAAAATTTTATTTTTACATAGAAAAATTAATTAAACATGGCTTATACATTAGATAGTACGTATAATAATCCCTATATGTTTCCGTCATAACATAACATTAATTTTTGGATAAGCCTTTTTTTAGTTCCCTGAAGTGTGTTTACTTTGTAAAGGCGACAAATCAAACATTACGAATCGTCTCCATCAACTTTTCATGTTCTTCTAAATTTAAATATATGACCAATAAAAAAACATGCAAGAAACATACTTTTGTACTAATTTGGGATGAAATCATCTTTTTTAAATGCTTTACTTATAGAAGAGCATCATTAAATGGTAAACATTGTTTACGATTCTCAAAGGATTATTCGGCTTTACCTGCCAAAATGATTTCCTCCGCATTTCTTCAATCCCAGTCTGTTTTTCGAGTGAAAACAATCATAGACCAATATATGTAGGCCAGGTTGTATTATCTGGACGCAACAATGGCAGCATGGGTAATTCTTTTCTAAGGCACATTTAGGACCCCACATATCACATAATTAGAAATGTTTTAAAAGCGGAAAATACTATTTCTTCGAGCGTTAAATCAAAGGTGTACCAAGTAAATGACAGAAAGCACATTTTTGTATGCTCACTATGAAAAATCTTCGACACCTATGCTCACCAAAATCAATGGTGTAAACGCATATTACTTAACTAGTCACTGTATAGAAATAATTTTCGTAGCCGCCCAAAAAATACCATTGAAAAACCGGCATCTTGACTTGAACGGCAAATTGTGCTGTTCTGCTGCATGATGATAAGTACTGCCACCCTTCATAAATAGCATTCCTTAATCAACTACGCTTCAGCAGTTCGGCTAACATTTCATGGGACAACAAAGCTACTGCAAACAGACCTATATAAACTTTTCAAACTCCGAATTTAATTCGCAATATCGGGATACGATACATATCATAAGTGACTAAGTATAAAAAAGTGCATTAAAAATCTCAAAATGCAAGTCTTAAAAGTGAGAATGAATGCTTGTTATTATTTTTTTACAGATATTTTATGGGTACGAAGTATCGTTGGTCGCTGGTATGTCTAATGATAAACTGTCTTTATATATTAGGGATTCATAGGCAAAAAACGTTCGTAGTTGTAACAAACAAGAAAAGAAATCGAAATTCCTTGTAATGTGCTAATGAAGTCGTGACTTCTCAACAATACCAAGCATTATAAAATCAAAATTAGTTATATTTAAAGCCAAAAGGTAGTTTTAAAGAGAAGTCTATAAGATATTTGATTGGTCCTTTGTGACAGGTAATAATGTACTGATTTCTCAGCCACTGAAACTTAGCAAAAAAGAATCTGAAGCATTTTTTGAGGAATCAGTTTTACTAAGGTGGCACACTAAAATAAGCAAAGGTCAAATACTTCTCTAACCACCGTAATAATTACGATGGTCATAAAGGTTTATCAATTAATGGCAGTATGAGCAGTCCTTACACAGCACGAACATTGAGACTTAAGTCGTGATCGACAGATTTTTTATTGATCTTCCTTTGAAATTAATCTAGTTGACAACAGGTCAGTCTTCGTACTTCCATTGATTTAAAAATCTATTAAGCGCAGAATAGTGTGCCCTAACTTTAAACAATTGTCTCAATCGTTAGCAATATAAGCATAAATAACTTCAGATATGCCGTCATGAGAATGTCGAAAAGAGCAGGATATAGTAGACGTTTGATTCTGAGTGGAAGTCGACTGTTATACTCATTCTGTGCACACACTTATTACTATTGTTTTGTATGAATGCTCTGACAAATTGTCCTTTATATATTCTGTAACGGTAGAGATTACAATTACGGCGAGGAGCCGAACAAAAATTTCAAACCCGCCCCCACAATCACAAACTGTCTGCTCGGAGACTCGACCCAAACTCCCAGCTTGAAACTTACACTGTAGAAGCCGGTTACAGTTTTGGCTTCCAAGGAGCAAGCGTCTTAAGCCGAGGCACCTCAAAAAACAGAACGTCTTGCACTTGAGGTTTGCTACGCAAATGCTAAATCCACCAAGAGGCATCTGGGCTTTTCTGCGACCTGCGAAGTCGTATGTCACAATGCACATCGTGTCTAGGACAAAACGGCCTCATGATGCTTAATAATACCAATAAAATACGATCCATCGACTAACTCACACGAAAGGGGAACATAGATACATCTGAGCCCAAATGCGATGACGACACGCAAATCAGGAGGCTACCAATATGCAGAAACAGCGGTCAAAACTGCGAAAAAGGGAAATCTATCAAATCGAAGCCACTTAATCCGGCGGTTTATCTAAAATTTTTATCTTTTATGGCACAAAGAGTTATGATAACGGAAAGCCGGCCAGATTTTTCAAAACGCCAACCATTCATTTTATCTTATTCATTGAGCCCAACATATTTCCCAATTTTAAAAAACGTTTAAAGACAAAAATTTATGGCATGTGTACCTAGTATTAGGTGCGTAACATTTGAAATGTATTGCTCTAACCTCAGCATCTTAAGTAAAGTAAATGTTCATACAATGCCGCGTTTGTTTAAAATTCATAGAAAACTATTTGTTGGTGTATTATTCCACACTTCGAAATTAATAAGTGAAATGAGGATTATCGTTGTAAACCTTACAGGTGAAGTAAACAAATCTATTTTGAACTCAACTTGGTGAGGCAATATTTTTTGAGGCTTAACAACATGCTAAATGCTGCAAAAACATCTTCCCTGGGAAAATCTAGAAGCACTGACATTTCACAGGAAGGTGTAAGATGAAACATTTCAGAGACGCTTGACTGCTTATAGTAAACCACTGCAGGCAATTAAGCACAAGCGCACTTTTTGGGTCTGTGGGAATACTCAGCTGCGGCGTTAAATTTGACATTTGGAAAAAAACCCTCCCGGAGCGAGTGAGACCGTTCGGGGGCATGAGAAATGTGGAAGGCAGTAAGAAGTGAACGCCAAACAAAAGTGGCACGCCAGGTGTTTTTCGGAGGACAGGCGCATAAAGGTCATGCAAGATCCGCAAAGCGACTGAAATGAGAAAAATTTCGCAACGAAAAATTGTTGACGAATTTTGAGGAGGCAGTAAGACAGATAGTCGCAATTAGAGTTGTAAAACTGCATTTTGCGGACACAACGCACCTGCCCCGTTTTTTTCTGCAGTGATGTGTCTTTCGAAAAATATTATGATGAAGTCCAAACTTGTTTTGCATTTAAAGTGTGTCGCCAAACCTAGCATTAGTTTATTTTTGTTTTAAACCGTCGTTTAAAAAAACGCAGTACAAATTATAACGACCGAGTAATGACTCATAGAGTTGCGAAAATGCTCAATGCAGTATTCAGAAGACCATTTGGTGTGCATATGTTTGCCTTCAATAAATCGTCATCAGACCAGTAAATTTATATGGAAACGGGGTAGAAGTAAACCCATGTCAGTGCTTAGAATAATTGATAAACGTCCGTTGTAAAACACACGCGGCGTGTGGGTATATGGGGGAAGAGGGTTAATAACCGTCATTGCCAGGGACGGGTTGAGAATGAAAGTGCACGGAAAGCTTTATGTTAGGTCGATTTTTAAGCACGTAGGTGCGAAGCCTGAATATGCTTCTTCTGCGGACACAAAACCGGTTTTCGTAACCTGATGACAAACGCTCCTGTCGTTGCCAACGGGCGCTAACCCAATAACCCAGAGAAGCCCAATGCGACCGTATTAATAATAAAAAGGCTTCATTTTTGTACATACGATGTCCCAAATCAACGAAATCCCCGAGAACCGCGCTGTTTGTGCTTCTGGTTTGGATTGTTCCCAGCCATGCGGGAAGGTGTTCTCGCATTCTCTTAGAAAGGTGTGTACGCTTATGACCAATAAAACCTGCTTCACAGGAGCACAAAAATGAGTAAATTCCGATTAATATGGTCTGATTTGTCAACTCATCTTACCTTCGTTGCTTAAATTATGGTTGTCAGAGAATTGTACCTAAAATTTACTGCTGGAAAAGTTTGTTAAACAGCTTAACCAAGGCGTCTATTTAGGAGTTCACTAGCAGCGTTCCCCTAAAAAGGGACTTTGAGGAACAGCGTGTTTCTTTCGGTAGTCAGTGCGACGGGTTTTTCCGTCGCTCTGTAATATTTTTCACAATCAACCCATTAAGATACCCGTTGTAGTGAAGCGCGTTCTGGATTTTTCTGTAGTCCTCCTGAAAACCATTTGGAGAATAATTTTTCCTAACTCTTTGCGATAAACACCGGACTAGTTTTCATTTTTGGGGGGGCTTAAACTGCCAAACATCGTGTATTTTCTTTTATATTTCTTACCAGAAACTCTCAATATCAAACCGGCGGTACGTTTGCTGACCAGCGAGGACAAAGAAAAACGTTCATTCTTTCGAAAATTATCTAGCTTACCATGTTTAGTTTTATTTTGCTTTAAAATGTTGCTAGCCAAGCAACAACAAAGTTTCCTCACAACCAATAGCCAAAGAATGAATTCAGTGTCACTGAAAGGTATAAAGCCGCAATGCTTCCGCAAACAGAGGAAATACAATTTTCGTAGCAGTTTTAATAATGTTAGGATTATTAAAGCAAAGCGTTAGAATATAATTTGTTTTTTCGGTAGTACAGTTGCACAATCACGCTAACACCATTTTTCATGCCTTGGCGTTGTAATACTGTAAATGTGCACGTGTATTATATAAAACCAGGCCTTGAATGCGTTAGATCTGTCCCAAACCTTAGTATGACCATCCGTAGACAGAGAACTTGCACATCGAATTTAAATTGAATTTGAGGGGAATTGTGTTCGCGTGTGGATGCAGCGAATGTACCACCTGCTAGCAAATTAAACATTTAATATAAGTCACTTTTTCTGCGCATAACTGAACATTACAATCTCACATTATTACGTTTTAGTGATTAACTTGATATTCGAAATGTAGAAAGGTAAGCAATTTCATTCCGAGCAAGCGTCAGACTAGGAAAAATATAGACAAGTGTTTTTTTATTAACACCACAACTTTTGAAAGTAGAGTAATTCACACTTAATATATAGTTTTGGTTCACGTGTCGGCACACTGGTAAAACGTTATTACGAACATTGACAAGACTGAAAAAGGCCTAGATTTCCTGGCTTGGTTAAAAAGATGAATACTTTTATTGAGAAAGATGTCACTCTTAAGCCACGCAGTCTGTTGTTGATAGCCAGAGAGAAAAGGTTACTCTTTATAGATTGCAAGTATGCGGTTTTTTGTACATTTAACAATTTTTACTATCCGTGATACATTTGACGACGCTGCCAACGGGTAGAAAAGACATGTCAGAGAAATTACGAATTTAATGAACTCGGAGTGCACATTATTTATTATCAGAACGAACGTACTTGCAGATTTAAAACGAGAACGTGCGTTTACGTCTTAGTTAAAGCTCTGCAGATGTGCTCAAGTGGCCTGCTACAAATGAATAAAACAGATGTCGGTAGTCATGTTCACCAAGCAGTTGTCCTGGTATACACACAGGTTTTTGTTGTTTTAAAGGGGTTTCTAAATTTATTATTGTCACTTCAGCCGGTTTGCTAGTGTTGTAGACACCTGTTTAACCTAACATAAGGATAGGCTTCCATTAATTGTCACGATAACAGGCAAGATTAGGGAAGAAAATTGTTTGATTGTCTGGTCATTGGTGACATTTCATCGGATATGTCCGATTGGTCAGACGAGATTAATTTTTTACATGTTAACAACATGTTTGAGCAATTAAACTCTTTAGTCTTATAATAAATTTCAAAGTATGTGTTGATCGCAAAAATTCTGCTGCTCTGATGCCAATGTTCATTTTTCATCTATATGAATACTGTTAATATTCTCCTGCCTGTGACATCACTGATTGAGTGATCTTGTTACTATTAGGTCAGCTCTCACAATTTTGCGTTGTTGTCAATTTACGTTTTAAAAGGGGTTTTGCGACTTGTATTAGTTTTTAAACTGCATTGTACAGTACTGCAACAATGCTGGCAATGTCTTCCTATTTGGTTTGATGATCATTAATTAGTTAACTAATTTCGTTCAGTAGAAAATCGTTTTAAACATTTCCCAAGTAGGGTTTTGAATTTAAAAAGGTGTCTACGACAGACATTACGAACAAGAATGCAAAATGAGGAGGGCGGCTGATCGCCCTGTTAGCCAAGCTACTGTTTGACAAAAAAACTCGCTTCTTTCACGATTTAACTTAGATGGCTGATTTGCTTAGACTAAGGGCGACGGGAAGTGTTGACTTTAGCGGGAATTCTTTAAGTGTTCCTGCCAAATGTTTTAGCAATTCTAACGGAAGTGTCAGTGTCAAAGCGGAAGCAAGCTTAACTGACTTTGTCGTTGTCGTTACATGGACAAATGGGCATTCAAGTGAAGGGAAATGTCCTTCGCTATGTTTCAGCTAACAGTTTTTCTGCAGTTGGCTTAGAATGCAGTCATGATCAAATTAGTACTTATAGTAAAGGGCATTGCAAAATCAAACATCAAAAGACAGTTTGCAAAGAAGGTCTGCCGGAAAATCACCTCAAATAAAACTCAGCCCTCCGTACTATTTACATTCTTTTGAAATAAATAACAAAAATATCCAATGATCGCACTTTTGCAGAATGCAGTAGTCATCTACTTTAACGTGCACAGCGTGACATGCATTCTCCTTCCAAGACGACCTTGAGAGTTGTTGCTCGTATTGTTTCAACATGTGTATTTAGAGACTGGATAACTGATGGAATTTGACTGAATCTTAAAAACTTTAAAGGATCGCTGACCGTGTTTAAACATCCACGGTTTTCCTCGAGGAGTTGGCTCAAAGCGCCCGCATCTCAAGTTGTCCGACAAGTCATTTTGGTAATTAAAATGTGGATTTTCCAGTGCATTGGTTTTGTTCAAGTTAGTGTTGCGCGTTATTTAAAAACATGTTTAAAATCGAGGACACCCCCAGCTTTTGACGGTCGACTGCACTTTTAAGAAAAAAATGATTTTCATGTGGGTCGAGAATTGGCAAAAAATGTCACTGACATTAACAGTGAGATAATGAAGTTTAATAAATTTGGGACATGAAAGTGTCAAATATTGTCCTGAAAACGGAAAGCCTGAGCTGTTTGCTATTTATGCCGATTTGCTGGCATGAATGATAGACAGTCCTTGCATAAACAATGATATCTTGATCATGTGATCTTAGGTAATATATAACGGTGTCCCTACGTCCCTGTAAAATAAAATACAACCTGTGGATCACAGTGAGCATCGTACATTCAGGGTCATAAATGAACTTTCCCTTGATCTGAGACTATGGTTTCTACGCATAAAGACAGAGATATTTAGGGAAACCGAAGAGTGGTAGTAGGAAGTAGGAAGATTGGTTGTGAATATTACGGGACTCTTCTAGCGGACGGCAATCGCACTATAGACAATAGAACACGTCCAGACAATTTTAAAGTTATACCCTATCTAAGGGATCATACAAGTTTGAGCGATAAACGAAGGTAATAACCAGTACAGGGCTAATGTATATCCATCGCTTCTAATACCACCGAATTATTTGAGGTTTCACGGTTACGCGTCCGACAGCAAAGTGTACACCTAATTTATTTTGTCGTTTTTTAAATTGCACGTCGAACTTACATACGTCAGAAATTTTAAAAGACACTCATAATGCATAAGCAAGTAGAAGATTAAATGGTTAACTTAAAAGGCCGTGACAATAATTTGAAAAAAAGACTGTCTGCCTTTTAGTGTCACATTTTCAGCTTTTTATTCAGACTTGTACATGAGGAATGCCTATATACATAAATCTCATCGTTATTGGATCTAAGCCCTTTCCACGGGTATTTGTCGATTCTTAGTAACAAAAGTTTTCCGACGCGCGTTAAGTAGACAGAAACTTTTCAATATCCGAAGTTATGTTGCTATGACGTGAAACTTTGGCTCATTCGGCTTAGGTTAATGAAGGACTACATCTTCGCAAGTGATCTACATTAAGGATTTCATACAGATGTTTTTCTGTTAATGCACAAGCGTTTCCAACCTTAGTAACCCTCCTTTACTGACAGTGACAATTATACACATTTCGGCTACATTTATGGATAACGAAAATTAGAGACCTCTATTGCCGATTGTTGCAAAAACGTTAACACTGCACGCAGGGTTTTATTTTAGGTGCCCAAATCCATAACAAAAACCCACAATTCCGTACATTGTCACATAAAACAATTAAACGCTTAAGTTAACGCTCGGACATGCTGACGAGCGTTTGGTGTAAGAATTTGTTTCAATAAATGGCCATCAAATTACATTCATCGCTCCAAACCGAATGCAAACCGATTGTATTCGATCAGAGTACCTAGACGAAAGTTGGTTGTAGAAATGACTTACTTAAGAGTACCCGAACTCCTAGAGATTACACATCAAGGAAAGTTCCTATTAAGGTACACGTGCATTGATCCTCCCCCGCTTGAATGAGGTCCCCAAAATCGGTTTTTATCCTCATGAATGCTAATTATAGTGTTTTGAAGCGCACTGCATTAAGTCCGCTAATTCGAACTAAATTGCCACACAAACTGGGGCACAATCTTATCATGATAGTGTGCCGGCTAATCTAGCTTCATAAGCCAGACTCACTGCCACTTTTGCATAGTTAATAAAAAATAATAGGAACAAATTTATTCCTCAAAAACCGTAGGCCTGACACTTGCTGCAACCCTGCATCAGTCAGCTGCGCGGCGTCATATGACCGGTCAAATGCTTTATCAGGGCCATTATAGAACGTATACATCCTATGGAAAGAGTTGAAAAAAACTATCATTAATTCCAAAACATTTCGGTGCAGATTACCAAGCATTTTATTATAAATTGTCTACGAAGCCAAGTGCAATTTGCTCTTTTCCTTCCTGTGCGGTATTATTTCTACCAAGGGCGTTGTTTACCATCTGTCAATGAGCCAAAAAATACGGACCGGGAAGACAGCATTCACTAGGAGCGCAGAAGTAATTATGTAAGCAAGGTTTACGGTGGATGCAACGAATTGTGAGGGTTGCCCCTATTTAAAAAAATTTCTCGCAGAGGCTGTAGAACTTTTTCAGGATTAGTTCAAACAACAGGCCGCAGTTCCACTAATAGACGTTGCCAACGATGTACAACTGTAGAGTTCGCACAACCCACGACAAAGCAAGACTTGTTAAAAGCAGAAACCCCAACGAAGGTGTTTTCTGTGGTTTTTAACTAACTCTCGGAGACAATAGCTTTCTTTAAGAAGTAAGGCTTAATACAGGTGACCTATAAGAAAGGAATATAATTTAGGATGACTTTGAGTCAAGCAAGCAACTAAATGCACAGAGTCGACAGTCCTTCAAAAGAATGCCGACGAAGCATTTAGGTACGGTAATTCTGCAGTCATTGTACATAGATGTAACGGATGTCTAAAGGTCCTATTTTATCTGATGTATTCTGTTTCTGCATTTTAGCGATGATTGCCAAAACATTCAGTAACCTGAAATTATTTACAGATATTTATTAAAACAACCTAAAAGCTCTAAAATATGACATATAAATAGCAAAAACATGATCCACGTTGTTCATAAATTAACTCACCAGTTTGGCTACAACATAGATAGCAGTGTTTATTCCAATTGTCCTAGCTATTATAAAGTTTGCAGTTTTTTGATAACATGTTTAGTTGTGCCTGCAGGTAATGAATGACTAAACACTGACCAACTAATAACTTGACTACTTATGGAACAAATTGTAAACCTGGTACTGAAATACGACACTTAATGACAAAACATGTAAGTGGCAGACAACCAGGTCGTTTAAGAACCTAAAATCACAGAGTTTTACAAGGCAAGAGCCTAGATGATAAATCAAAGCTCAGTTTAATAGTCAGCGCATCTGGCACAAGTAAGTCTAAACTACAATCGTTAATGCTTTTCTTGGCTTAAGCGCCACATACCAAAATAATTCAGAAGCAAGCGCTTAGGCGAATTTTGACAGATCATTTAAACAACGGTAAGGTTTGCTTACAAGGACGTCACGCACTCGACGTTTAACTTTGTTGCGACGTGTGCAATAAAACGTTAAATCTCCAATTCGAAAGGTGTTTATTCTAAAATGTCGGCATACCGTGCCTAAAACGAAATTCATCGATTTTGTTTACTAGTTTAATTATTCAACTGTCCTAGGACATGGACTTATATGACGATGAATTTCGTCTTAGTCGTAGGCTTTGCAGTTGACCGGCATATTTCAGTAAGCGTCGTTTCATTCTATGCTCTGTAAGATTATGACAGATAAACTTAGCAACATGACTTGAATGAAAGCTTCCTATTGAATATTCACGTTTCAAATTTTACCGGACGCAGAAATTAACTCAGGACGAGGCATAGTCTTTGCATCCAAAGGAACAAAAAAAACGTTCTCGTGTACGGTTTCATAAATGGATTTTTGTCATGCCTCATTTACTACAGTTAATCGCCTGAAAGTTGAATACTAAAGGCCTTAACCTTTTTTATAGGTGCAAAATTTTCATTGCGGATATAAATAAACCAGATTTACAAAGCGGATATATTGACCGACAATAATTTCTTTCAGTTCCGAAACAAAAACTAAAAGACCCCTTGGTGGCTGGAATGATTGGAGGGGGATTAGCATCGGATTTTCAGCATCCGGTTGACCCCCACTCGATATAATCGTAATTGAATGATAATGAACGAACATTAGGACAAAAATTAACCTGTGATTCTCCTTAGTAAAATTGTGCAGCTGTTTAACAAAAATGATCCGGATACTTTTTGCGTTTAGTTGTCTTCTACACCCCGGCATGTATAAAATTAATCAAATTTTCAGACTTTCATAAACCAGCTTAAACTTGCTGTTACGTATGCAGCATGGTAATTATAAGACGATCATTCTAAGTTCAGTTAGGGTACATACATGACGCGTTCTAACTATCCTGCTCAGCTTTCAGTATTTGATATGCAACTTATTTTCCTGCAACTTACAAGATATTATCAATGCTTGTAAGAGTAGGCCAAAAGCTCATCAAGTGTTTACAAACAACAGCTGTACTATGTCCAAGCATGTTTATTATTGGAACTCAGGAAGACTAGTTTAGCATTTTACATCATCCACTTCACCGTTATATGCTTCTTCTTTGATCAGAACTGGATAGATCCACACGACATAGTTCATGAGCAGAAATACACTTCGGAGTAGCGTAGTTTCACGTAAGCGCCTCAGCAGAACTTCAGTAAGCTGGACATCTGCTCGCGAGTAGGGGGCATAGATCGCGATTAGCAGAAGGCAAAAAGTGGCTCACTGCAGACCTGATGCATCAACCGACGCTCATCTCATTCAAGCAAAGTATCTTGGCACTATATATTGCGGCCGCCTTCAGCCATTAATCACCTTAATTATTATTCTGCCTCAGTTGCTAGGACGTCGTCTGTATCGGTAGGATTCGAACCTACAGCAGCAGAAAGAATGATTGGGTACAGCCAACGCTCTTGCAATCTAATCTATGAAATTTCGACTGTGGACATTGATTTAGATGCATTTGGGTCAAGTTTCCCACCTAATATATTACAACCTATAGAATATACCAAATGCTATAAAGTAGGGTAGCTGTCCTAGCAGAATTCTAAAGGTGCGTAAAATGAAACTCCCTGGATAACTAGCAGAACCACATAATTCTGTCGCGCATCGAAGGTTTTATAGTTTCCTGATATTATACGACAGAATAACACCGTTTTTATTGACCACATCTTGGTATAAATTTTTAGGAACAAAGTATTGCGCGGCGTGTGCCTTAAAAATATCGTCAAATGCCATATTTCATGTCCGAAAGGTACCTTTAGTTAAGCCAGTCAGTGGCTAATAAAACCCAACGTTAGGTCAAAATTGTTGTTTTCGACTAAATACATTTATGTAATGGCTGTCTGCAATTCGTTCGTGTACTGAAAGACGAATATACACAAATAGTAATTTCTTTTCTCGTCTGAAATAATTTGTGTTTTTTCTGGCACTAAAGATGGTGATTGGGCGTTAGCTACAAGAAATAAATTTCCACACGCCAAATCTAACATAAATTAGGGCATTTATTGGTCTGAATTTTGAGACCAATTACATCGTTAATTCTTAGAGCATAACATTCGAACCCTATCACGTACAACGGCGGGACTTTCAAGACTGCGGATTTGATAGGAGGTCAGCATTCCCTGTCTGCGTAAAAAATACGGTCGTATATGACAGAAAAATTAATTTTGCTAACTGTTCGCAGACTTTTACTTATAACCTATTGATGTCACTGTTCTTAATCTCGTTTGCAGGCATTTAAATGAGAATATTTAACAGTTTAACAGTTTCGGCCGTCTTTGGCATGAATCCGAAAAACGCGTAGCCAGTTTGGTTTTTTAGGTGAATGTATATTCAGTAATTTGGTTGCACCAAAAACAGCTGCTACCAGTAACAAAGTCGGAGAAAATGTAGATTTATGTTCATTACGCGGTAGATAAGAAAAAATAGAATTAAATTTCTGGTGGCTAGAGTGCAGTGCCGCATGGAAAAGATACGAATGTGAGTATGAACAGGCTTTTATCTTGGGAGTAACAGCTTTGATGCAGCATACAACCGTTAAATATATGGCTGCCATGGCTGAGTTATTTTTGATTGTTAGAAAGGAAAAAAGGTTCAGCTACGGAAACATCGAAGGAAAACGTGAGACCTGAGGAAATTGCAGCTTCATGCTACCAAAAAATGGATGATCTGGCATCAACTTTTGTGTTTTCTAAGTATAAAAGGGAGAGGTGTCTCCTTGTTTCATAAGTTACTGATGACGACCTGCCTTGTACATTTGGGATCGAATGAGATGCACTTCCTAAGTAATTTCCAATAATGCATCAAACACATCGAATTGAAATTTTACTATTGCACTTCATGCCGACTAACAACAAGTAATCTGGCACAATTGTTTTGACCTAATACGCAGGCATACTTAAAGGTCGGAAATCTAGGGTTCAATATGGTCTATTCTGATGATGTAGAAATCACTGGCGCTCTTGGTCAAGTGGATGTTTATTAGTAAACAGCAAAGGCAGTTATGGATAAAAGCACAATTTTGCGCCACGAAATGGCACCGATTGGGCATTTTTTTCCCTATACTCAAAACGGCATTGAATCCTTAGAAAGAGGTTTTCCTGGCTATAATTATTAAACTGGTGCGGGATAACTACTTCCACAATAAACCTCTGCAGCAGAACAGAATATGCATTTTGCCAACAGAAGCAAACGACGGGTTCCAGGGAGCAGTCGCGAAGAAGAAGACAAGAACCCTGGAACAAGAGTTTTATCTGCCTGACGTTGGGATTCCTGCTGGAACTTATCAACACAGACAACGACACTTACGAATATTTTATGCAGAAGGGGTTGCACTAGGGGAGAGAGTTTGTCATCGATTAAGGTTTGGAATGTGCTCGTGCTCTGAGGCTCAATCAGATTCCTTAGCCGACAGTCACACAAAGTCAAGCGGAATGTATATAGACCGGGATCATATTTCCGATCCATCCGTTGTCGTAAACCAACCTTACTTTAACTAAATTTTGCGAAAGTCTAGCTGGCGACAGCTAGTAAGTCCGAAAAGGCAGCTCTGATCTCGCATGTCTTTTCCTGGACCACCTTAACACAGTAGCTCAGAGACCACTGAACAAATCCAATCATAGTCTCGCGCACTGAATTGCAGTTTATTTAGTTGGTTCTAGTTAAGTCAAACAGAGCCTAGCGTTGACAACTGCATTTGCATCAACTACATATTACTCTTTTTGCAGTGGAGAATGACATGAGCAAATATTTTCCCTAGAGATCTATAATGAAACGCACCGATTGTCCAGTAAGTATCATAATCTTCGATTAAGAGGCAAAAGGTCTGGTCTACATTGTGCTTCAGAAAATGGTACCTATGTAGAGCGCTTCGTGGTCTATATCTTGAGATACGAAATGCTAATTAAAGTCAATAGGCTGAGTTTGACTGTAAATGGGTGGCGCGCATGTGACAGTTGCGAGCACTATTCAGCCTTTCTGAGTTTATTTGAGACGTCACGCAATCCACGGACTTGCAGGGCACAGGAGTAATTATTTAATGCAAATAGGCTACTATGGCTCACTGTACTCGACAGTGCAAGTGTGGTGCGCGATACATTGAATGTATAGAAACCTTAAAAAAGCGCAGAAGTAAGTGCATTACGCAGAAAATAACTGAACTCGGAGGACTTTTACAAATTACTTGAGTATGTCCTGCTGGATTTTGAACATAAAATTGCGTATTCGTAACTGTGCTTTAATTTTAATTAAAACTCTTGTAAAATTACTCATGGAGAGTGTGACAATTGAAACACTGACACATTTTATATTCTTCCTATACCTGGATAAATCTGTTTAAACTAGCTTGATTTTCAGCATAAAGTGCAATTAACAATTCTAGCAAATACTTTTTGATTAGGTCGCATTAAAGTAAGGGCTTATCCAGTTTTAAGTGTTAAAATTGTCTTTCTATGTGCATTTATGTCGAATAGGGACATATATATGAGTGAGATGGTACCGACAAAGACAAGGGAGACCGGAATGGCCATTTCTGGCTTATTAGCCGTCATCAGCCAGTCATACCCAACCCCAAGTGTGGATCACTTGAGATTCGAACCCGGGATCTTTGGTCATGGAGTTAAAGGCTCCACCATTGAGCCACGGGCCCGTTGTCCTGTCGGTTGTGATCGGGAATATTAATTATGATAGTGGGCGCTCACCGATCAGGTTACGGAACATGCTCGTTCCGTTGTGCCTTGGGGCTCATACTTAAACCCTCGCAGGCAGTCGCACAGCGACTAGTGATATATGTTGGAAAGGTAATACCGACAAAGACAAGGGAGACCGGAATGGCCATTTCTGGCTTATTAGCCGTCATCAGCCAGTCATACCCAACCCCAAGTGTGGATCACTTGAGATTCGAACCCGGGATCTTTGGTCATGGAGTTGAACGCTCTACCATTGNCAGAAATGGCCATTCCGGTCTCCCTTGTCTTTGTCGGTATTACCTTTCCAACATATATCACTAGTCGCTGTGCGACTGCCTGCGAGGGTTTAAGTATGAGCCCCAAGGCACAACGGAACGAGCATGTTCCGTAACCTGATCGGTGAGCGCCCACTATCATAATTAATATTCCCGATCACAACCGACAGGACAACGGGCCCGTGGCTCAATGGTAGAGCGTTCAACTCCATGACCAAAGATCCCGGGTTCGAATCTCAAGTGATCCACACTTGGGGTTGGGTATGACTGGCTGATGACGGCTAATAAGCCAGAAATGGCCATTCCGGTCTCCCTTGTCTTTGTCGGTACCATCTCATCTATATCCACTACTAGTCGCTGTGCGACTGCCTGCGAGGGTTTAAGTATGAGCCCCAAGGCACAACCGAACGAGCATGTTCCGTAAGCTGATCGGTGAGCGCCCACTATCATAAATATATATGATTGTTGGTATTTGCCATGATAATAATTATCCAGCGTCCTAAAAAGTGAAACTCTTATTCGAAACAATTTGTAATCACCTGACCTTTCAGGTTTGCAGTCGAAATCATCGACAGAGACAAATACAGGTAAGTGCAGTTAGCAGATAACGGTTGCATCCCTCGCATGATATATTTTATTTGTTACTGCAAAATTGATGACTTTCTCATTCATAGCATATGGTCCTAATGACTGTAATGATTTCCTGTCTGTCAGCGTTAACTTTATCGGCCTTTTTTGAGACAGATGCTTGATAGTTTGGCTCACCGCCGATAAGGCAGTCATTGTTCAGGCAACGCCTTAGTGTTGGGTACGGAGAGAGAAAGATCACCGGGACCTGCAAAACCCAGACATAAGTGACCCACGACTCCCGTTGTTGTCTTTGGAATAAATTTATTTTAGTCGTACCTGAAAGTGAGATCGGGTCGGTCGATTGGGAACCCACGTGACCGACTGACGTCTTTCTTCCCACTTTTGCCCACGTGGACATCTGCATTAAGATTTATCTCTCAAACTCTCTGATATATTTAATACGCGGAACAAAAACAGACGTATAAAGCGACTTCAGCCATTTAATAATGCAGTAAACAGTCTTTCAGCTCCTTACGATTGCATCGATCCGGGTGGATTGTTGCTTAAAGTTTCTCAGAAAGATGATTAATGAGTATTAATATGTTCGTACGTTTGTAGAGGAGTCACATAAATGTTGAAGTGATGCCCTCTGATCTGCCATTCTCCCACTGTATTCAACCGCTAACGAAGTTGTGCAAGAATCACTTAACTCTGTGCATCTGGGAAAAGTACTATATGTTCGGCACCACTGTCTACTGATCCATGATACTGCGTCATTGTACGCTAAGAAGGCGCATATAATCCACTGTATTTATGGCTAAATGGGCAACTGAACTTTAAGCTTAGTACATGCCTCGTTTTTTTGGCATAAGGGTTTCCTGTGAAGAAGAACGCCCAGGAAAGCTAGCTATTGATTTTTTTTTGTGGTAAAGCGGCGCTTAGGGAATTCATTCGTAACGTCTAATTAACAGGTCGCAAGGTCGAGTCCCTGGCGTTACACGCTTTGTGCTTAGGTATGAATGGCTGACGACGGCTAATAAGCCGGAAATAGCCACCCCAGTCATTCTTGTCTTTGTCGCTAATACCATTCAGCCTATATTACTCGTGGCTGTGCGGCTGCTGGCTGTGCTCGAGAGAGAGAGCTCTAAGGCACAACGAGACGATTGAGTTCCGAAACATGATCGATGATTGCGGCTCTCTCCTTGCATATTCCCCGATCTCAACCGACAGGACAACGAACCCATGGCACTGTGATGTGGGGCGTTTGGCTTCTGATCAACCCCCAGCTGTTCCACACATCGAAATAGGTATGACTCGCTGACGACGGCTAATAAGCCAGAAATGGCATTTTCATTCTCTAGTGTCACTGTCAGTACTGTTTTTATTTCTTATTTCTTAGTTGAAGATATTGTGTCTAAAATGAAAATATTGATATACATGTTGCATGTCACAACCTGATCGAATTTAATGACAAGAAGATTCATGTATTTCCTTGGTGGTGTTGGGAGAACAATGATTACAACCGCCAAAGGGCCATCTGATGTACATGTGCAGAAAACCGTGAACACTTGGACGTGTCTTCCGCTTGCTGGCAGCTTGTTTTGTCAAAAGCGGAGTACGCTTTGGGACAGAACATCAGACTAGGGGGGATTCGGATAAGTCCAGTGTGATTCTGCGTTCCCTTTATGTGCCCTGTTAGAGTTATCTTATGTCGTCCAGCCTCAGATTCAGAAGGATGGAAATAGAACACGCACGCACCCTTAAATTGTACCAACGTTTGGTTTAGTTTCTCATTAATAACATAAATGGACTGACTACAATCTCAATCGTCAGGAAGAAACGTGGACTAACGGAATAGGCATCCTAACGGTCACTAAATCCGAGAGCAACTAGGGGTTGAAATAAGACCGAAACCAAAGCAATTCCTTGGGCATTCCCGTTTCTCCGTTGTGTGGAAATACTTCTCTGAGGTTCTCCACTTTGCAAAATGCCGCATCGATATATCGTGCAAGCATCATACTGGGGTTGCATTTGCATCAGACATGAAACTGCTGGTTCTCCCGTAGGCAATTGGCCTTCAAATGTTGATCTATTTAATCAATTAGGACAAAGGAACGCCCCTTGTCGGTCCTCAACATAATAAGGCCTGTGTTTTCCCTTAGTTGGCTTTGCGTGTTCAGGCTCCTCAAGCATTTTATATGGCCTGTGCGCAGTAGGGGAGAATGGTCCACAACGTCGGGTATCGTTTTTATCCAATCCCTCTCTTGCGTCTGGCAGAGAACCGACCACAGCTCTGCGATCATGTTAACTGGCCCAACATGACTGAGTCCATTCGTTGTTGTAATTTCACTTGAGCGTTCGCCGGTATCTTTGACAAGAAATTATATACCAGCTGGGTATGACTGTCCGACAACGGCTTATAAGCCAGAAATGGCTACTCCAGTCTCCTTTGCCTTTGTAAGTAACGCTTTTTGGCTTGTGACATGCGACGCTGTCGTTTGCTGGTTGGGCTCGGGACTGAGCCCCAAGGCACGACGAAACAAGTGAGTTCCGCAAAAACGATCGGTGAAGGTCCGTCTGCCGTAATATACCAGTTCGCTGTTCTCAAGCGAATGTGCACCTTGTGGTCTGCGTAACTGCTTCTCACCTTTACCTCATACATCATTTCCCACGTATGGGTTAGTTCGATCACCCTGTGTTAGAGCCGTTTTGTAAATTCGTGCTCATTTACTGCGGTTGTAGACTAACCACTTGGGTTGAGGAGACCGTACCGGACACTAATAAGCGAACCGAGCGGCAACAATGAGAAGGAATAACGCCAATGGCATGGCCTCGAATTACTCGATGGGTCCCCCCCACCTCCACCGTTCAGTTTGAGCAGACCGAAGTTCTCACGAGCGACGACATTAGTATTTGTCATGAGTTGCCTACCTCGGGGTTCTCCGACTCCCGGTCTAGTGCCAGTACCAATGATTACACCCTCCCTATTCGGCCCTTTGACGTCTCCTAGGCGGAGTACTTTGCGGAGCGGTGTGTATGCAGGTGAACGCCGCAGAAAAGGTTAACCCAGTGTCTAAACTATAATCATGGTGACGACATTAGGGCAATTAGTGACTTGAGTGAAGGTGCCCTGCCAGCGGTCACAAGAACTTGCGAAGAATGAGGGAGCAGCCAGTTTCAATGGATATGTCTTGGCACAGCAACTGCGTCCTATATATGCACTACAATCCATTTACACCAACTGTTTCTATCTGTTTCAGTCTTTGATTAGGGGCCTAAGAAAGGTAGCAATGATATTCTGCGAATCGTATTTTTACGCAAGGCTTTAAAAAACCGCTGCCCGACGGAGATGTTGGGTTCTTATTACAAATAGAAGTTCTTGTAGTTTTCTCCGAAACCACTTGTCTCGAACAGAACAGGCTAGGCTTACCGCATGACGTTTAAATAGACAGGAAAAAACTTTCGGAAGACAGCATATCGTGCATTATGATGTTAGGGCCGAGAAATTGTATGCAGTGGGACGCATGCCATCTCGTAAAGTCATGTGCTTGAACTTAAGTAGATTAATTTCACCCTCGTGTATCACCTGCATGTTAACAAATTATGACCGAACCTGCATCCTCGTTTCAAACTATGCAACCGTATCTTCGATATAAAAAATAAGTCAAGGTCACAATAAACTATTCGACAAATTCGGGCAAACCCCATCCGGAGTTAATCTCGCCGCGAAGGCAAGATCTTCGATCCATGCAATTTCGATATTCAATTTTGCCTGTAAGATGGCCGGTATGATATATTGTATACCTAATTTAGCGTGTCTATTCGCAATCAAAAGAACCGATACAGTATCTGATCTCCCATCTGTTCGATCTTCGCTGTTTGTTTCAGTGTTTCAGAAAAAAATAAGCTCATACCGCAAGAACGTTCATTTGGCTGAAAGGCAGTAAGAAAACAGAGTTATCGCGCACTTGGCTTTGATTGTGGACGGAGGTTACTTGGATCGCAATGAGTTGCTTTTAGGTAAAGAATGGTCTGAAAACTTAAAAACCTCTTTGTCAAGGTCATAAAAATAGAAATCGGAAAAAAGACGAGACATGCCACCTAGTTGCAACTGAGGGCTGCGCGGAGCATAAAAGAATAGAGAATACTGAAGCCACCTTCATCGACCATTAGCAGCTAGGCCGACAAAATGCCGGGTCTAAGCACTAGCCAGTCGAGAAATTTACAACGGAAATTTCTTCAAATGTGGGCCGGTCCCTACCTAACGAATGTGCTTTCTTCGTTGCGGCGAGCGAAGTCTACTGTCCCAGCATGACTTCTTCCCTTTTCGGTACAATCCCGGCGGAGTGCGATGACGTCACAGTTCAAACTAAGAACTATGATAATCTTTTGCCTTGTAAGCCCACCCCAGGCAGATACTTATTGGAAAGTTTGAACGTTTTCTGAATGACCTGAGCGCGGCAATTTGCAGCGGACGCCTGGAATTTTCGGGAGTCAAAAACGAGTAAAAGAAGAATTTGCTGCTTGAGATAAACAAACCAGGTCGCATAAATAGTTCCCTACGAAATGGAGTACTCCTTTTTGACGAGGTACGTACAATGTCTCATTGAACTTTCGCTCAAATAACCAATGATGCAATTATTAATATTGGGTCATAGTTATTCCTGATAATTTTGGCGGAACCAAAATTCGAATCAGAAATTGAGTGGTAGGCCTCTGATTCACCCTGAGCCGTTTTGACGAACGAAGGCTCATTGGGTTTTGATGATGGAATGATTGCAATCCATTGGAGCCTGTATGGTCATATTCTGTGGTCTAGTGTCCCGATATTTCACTTTCAACGCTCAAATTACGCGGACACATATATCCTAGTTATTCGCTTCTCGTCCAGACCAATGCAGGTGGTTGACTGAATCTCCAAGAAAGAGCATATTTCTTGTAAACAAGAACTTAGCAGATAAACAATCGGCCGACTAACATTTATCATTTATAATTGTTTTCGTCTACCAAAGACGATTGAGATGTCACTGTTAAATAAAAGCTTTGCTTCTCCCCTTATACTCATCACCCAACACTGCTCTATGCTAACTAATGCAACCTTACTCTCATAAATCCATTTACATCTGGACTTTTGCAGTTGTAATTTCCTTTCTCATGGACATTGTTTTGTAAACCGAAATTAAGCTGTTTTATCTCCCATCCTTTATACGCAAATAAATTTGTTTTTCTGATGATGTCTTTCTGACCACACACTGTACCTAATTTCGTTCTATATAAAAATATTATTTTGGCTTTGCTGTCTTCAGAAGTGTGAAGATCCTCAGAGCTCCAATACATCTTAAACTGTTATTAGAAAAGACAAGGTTTAGTTATTATTAACGCCTTAATCGCCTAAACTTAAATGGCCTGATCCGAAGTGTTAGTTTTCTAAGATTTGGATCTGCTGCAGAATTCGCAATTCTAATATTTCGGGCTGAATGCTCATAAAGGCTTTCCTGGACAATTACCCACCAAAATCCTGGCCATTTTCATCGAAAAGTTTTGGGGAAGATCTGATTGAGCAAATTGTGAAAACTACGGCGAAATTCAGATTCTGAGGGCTGTGAGGGTAGGCTACCTTCCCAACTGAGTTACAAGATGAGAGTTGAGAGCATCGCGGGAGCTGCCAACTTTGATAGGCAGGTAGCGGCCTAGCAACTACATCCTACAAATTTTGCAACACCTGGGCAATCCACTACCATTATCTGTAGCTGTATCTGAGGATGGATTTTAGTGAGAATCCCAAACGTCAGATTATAAAGCACTTATTCTAGCGATCGTTTCACCTTCTCTGCAATCACTTTAGAATCCACGAATGGAAGAGAATATGCGCATCCCAGGTTCTTGTTTTAAAGAAGGCGAAGGCACGATCACTGGGACAGTAGGTTTATTTGCCTGAGCTTTCGAACTCGAACTAGAGTTCATCATCAGAGGCTACTCGAGTGCAGCAAATTGTGAATATTTATATCGTTCATCCTTGCGGGTGGGGGGGAAGGGGAGGGGGAGTACGTCCGTGGTAGGGTTTGTGCCGCCTGGTCCACGATGTTCCCCCTGGCGTGGTGACGCCGTTTGCACTTCGCGACGGTGTGAGCTGCGCCAAATGGCTGCGTGGGCGGAGCGCGTGATAACAGGCAGGCAAATCGATGTGTCTGTTGATGAAGTTGGTGTCCGACACCCACGCCTCCAACAGCTCTCGCCCTGTCTTGTTGCCGGCTCGCGCCAATATCTGCGTGTTGGCGAAGTCGAACTCACGCCCTTCCTTGAGCGTGTGAGTGACTACTTGAGACAGTGGGTCGCCTCTCCGAACGGCCCGTTTGTGCTCAAGTATTCGTGAGCTCAGACGTCTTCCTGTCTGGCCTGTGTAGTGGCAAGAACAGTTTTGGCACGGGATTCGATAGACTACGCCCGACTGTCCACTTGCGTCCAGCCGATCCTTCATTTTCATGATCCTGCTACGCATGGTGGCCGCCGGATGATGAGCGATGCCCACGCCTAGCTCTGACGCGATGCGTTCTGTAGCCTCGGACACATTCTTTATGTACGGTAGGGAGTGCCAAATTGTTGGTGTCTCTCTTCCGTTTGTCCGTCGTGGGCGCGTACGCAGCGGCTGATGAAACTATTTGGGTAGTCGTTCCTTCTCAATTGGTTCCTGAGATGCCGTAGTTCTTGCATCGTTCCTTCAGGTTCGCTATAATGCGTTTTTAACCGGTCGAAAAGCGCCCTCACACATCCCCGTTTGTGCACCAATGGGTGGTTGCTATGATAGTTGAGGACCTGGGTTGTATTGTTCGCCTTTCTGTACACTGTAGTTCAGTTCACCGTCAGGTGTGCGCGTGACGAGCACGTCCAGGAAGGGTAGTTTCTCGTCCTCCTCGTCTTCTCTTGTAAACTGAATGTCGGGGAATATGCTGTTAAGTAGGTCTTGGAAACCCGAGAGCTTGTCCTTTTCAATAATGACGAATGTATCGTCCACGTATCGGCACCAAAACGCAGGTTTGTAATGGCTGAAAGCAACCTTTTCCAGCTCTTGTAGGACCAATTTCGCAACTAGGCTGGATATTGGGGAACCCATGGGTGTTCCTTTGATTTGTTCGTATGTTCTGCCATCGAAGGTGAAAAAGGTCCGTTGGCAGAATGCAAAGAGCTGCATTAGGTGCTGGATCTTTAGCGGCCCTGTCGTTTCGTTGTACTTTTCTTCGAGACGTTTGCGTAGCACGTCGCGCGCCAAGTCTGGTGGGATGGACGTGAAAAGTGAGACACTCGAGTAGCCTCTGACGATTAACTCTAGTTCGAGTTCGAAAGCTCAGGCAAATAAACCTACTGTCCCAGTGATCGTGCTTTCGCCTTCTTTAAAACTTTAGAATCCACTAGTTGACAACCAAAACCATTTTCATTTGAGACGTTTGGGGAAAATCTGATTAAGCAAGTTATGGAAACTTAGGCGAGCTTCAGATTTCCACGGCAATGGGGGGAGGCTTCCACAAAACTGACTATTTGCCAACTAAGTTACAAGATCCAACTAAAGAGCATCGTATTTTTCACACTTAGACTGTATTTTCAATTAAGCTTTTACGGCATATAAAATTCGCCAAACGCAATACATCAGGCTGACTTATAGACAGAGACACGACCGCTGGGACAAGAGCTTTATTAGCCTGACGTTTAGTATTCCTGCTGGAACACATCATCAGAGACAAAAACAGATACGAATGGCCCATGCACAAGTGGCTGTAGTACATATAGGACGCAGTCGCCATGCTACTGCCTACCTAGAATATTCACGGCTCCTTCCTTCATCGGAGATCGTTGCACTTGGTGTGCTGACTGTTTGATGGCCTACATTCGCGTCGTTAATTGCTGCAATTTTATCGCGTGCGCTGGATGCTGGTGACGAAGCCGGGACTCTCGCAATAGATTACGACCGTATGAACTGGGAGCTGCTTGAGTCGTGGTTTACTGGCCCCCAGTCCATTAACAAGTGCGATGATCTTCCCATTCCATACTCACTGCTGAGACTTTGCCTAGGCGGAGTAAACAGCCACGCAGGGAGCGCACAGGTGAACACGTTTCCCAGCACCAGGGTCAGTGCATCAGATGTTCGAGCAAGCATTAAACCAACATCCAACGCACGTGGTAAGATTTCAGCAGTTAACGACGCAAATGTCGGCCATCAAACAATTAGCACACTAAGCGAAACGACCCTTGATGAAGGGAGGAGCCGTGTATATTCAACGATATGCAGTATCATGGCGACTGCATCCTATAACTATTGCAGCCTCTTCTGCATGAGCAATCCGCATCTGTTTTTGTCTCTGAGGATGTCTTCTAGCAGGAATCCGAAACGTCAGGCTAATAAAGCTCTTGTCCCAACGATCGTGTCTTCCCTTCAAGACTGCTTCCTGAGACTTGTCTGTTCGCTTTTTTGCAATAGTCCAAATTCGCTGCAAAGCGATCGAATCTGTCCAAAAACCTGTCAAGTCCTGTGACCTCAGGAAAACGTTGACCGTCCTATCTCGAGCAGCTTAAGCTTTTAATTAAACACGATCGCATAAGAGTTTATATGTAGGTAACATTTCATGAAAATAAAGGTCAGTGTTTTGGAAAATATGCTTCTTTAAATAAAATATCCAGAGATGAGTAGTTTAAAAACGGCCCTAATTGTCTGCCGGTTTCAGCGCCAATAATGGCTGTCCAGCCTAAAGTACCACCAAACCGTCTGCACAACCTGTATCTCAACGCATCTGAGCCTTTCATAACTGGTTTTGGCTGTAGGAAAAACTTATTTCACTGAATCACAGATACAGGCGGTTGCGACTGAGACGCGTAGCCCTGCACTTCCCGACCTGTTGTCGGTTACTGGAACGTCGATCCTCCACTTTGAGCGGTGGTCCATAAACCTTGGACTGTACAAATAAACTCCGTTAGAAACAAACAGGCGAGTTCCGAGAAGCAGTTTAGAAGGACAACAAGTTTACTGGCCTGCTCTTTCGGACTCTACCTCGAATTTCCCAACATTGACAGTCGCAGATGAAGGTAGTGGAGACACAGAGAGTGCAGTATTTATAGTACGTAGTTGTCGTGGGACGACATGCGTACGATAACTAACAGTTATCGCGGTCACCGCCGGAGGTCGTAACGGATCAGATGGTGGCTCAGCGGTCCGCACCTGAGTCGTTAGTCGGCGCAATTTCATTAAGCAGCTCTCAGCTCACGGGGTCTATCAACTTTTGCATGGAGTTTGGCCTTTGTAAACTTGAAAACACGGTCAAGTGCCGTCTAAAGAGCCGCCGCCTGGGAGCTAACGTTTGCGTACGAAGTAATCTCTCAGTATCTCTGACGCACTTGCTCTGTCTGCAACAACACTAGATCCGGTAAACGAGTTCAGCCGTTTACCGCCGTTGTAGTAGGTTTTTCGGTCTCATGACCTGGTTCCTGATGGTTGGCTCCTGTATAGGTGCAACCTCTAATCCTAGTGGTGTGGGAAGACGACTGACGTCGTCCAATGAGTTCTTCACGCACGGAAGCGTTCTCCAAAATTTAAGGCCAGTTGGGATTTGGTCGCCGGTGTAGTTTACATATGTATTGGTTGACAAGGTTGCGCGGGTAGTCATTAGCTCTCACTGCCTGTCGATTAAATTGTACCTTAGCAACCTTGCCTTCCGTTTCACTGCAATTCATCTTGACACACAGTTACTGCGTCCTTACACAACAGCGTATGTTACTGATCGGGAAGTTGCTATTGAAGTTCAGTACTTGAGTCTATTTGTCACTTTATTTAATACTTCGGTTTTTAGACTATGGCAATTTTTGCGGTAAATGAGGACACGTAGAATGGCCAGGTGGTTGTTTTCTTTCTTCTCCATCGTAAAATGAATGTCAGGGAATTTGGCGTCGAGATGTCATTTGAATGTCCGCACCTAATCTCATTCAATGACATTAAAGGTATCATTAACATACCGAGTTCAAAAATTTTTGTCTGTGGTGCCAAGAACCAGCGAATCCAACCCCTGTAGGACGGCCTTCACTATTCGAAGGTAAAGTATGTCTTAAACGGGGACTTCAGGAGTTGAAGTATTTGAGCGTGTCTAAGGCAATTCTCCGTCTCGGCATATTTTTCTCGAATAGACTGCCAGGTCCTGCGGAACAGAAACAAAGAGGCACGTGGCATTAAAATACAACATAACGTCGCTCGACCAAAGGTTTACCCACATAAATTTTTCCTAAGTATTTTGTTGACAATCTAACTGAGGTGTTCGTATCAGAAGTCAGAAACTTAAAACGTCGTAACAGCCACTTTGCCAGTCCGTGGTTTGGAGTGCCTTCTAGTGATATGATTGGTCGAAGTGGAGCGTCCTCTTTGTACGCTTTTGGGAGACCGTAGAACAGGCCCACGGCCGATTCTTACGACTACCATTCCTGTGTACAAAAGGGAATATGTATTCTTCCACTAATCGGACTGTCAATAAATCGCGCTAGCCACCAATTTGTCCAAATATTGAAGAACGTGGCATTGGGTGCATTCCTAAAAAATTATAGCACGCATGCGCACTGTAATTAACATGTCTTGCAATCACCGCTGGGGCCGTAATCGATGCGGTGGTGGCTTGTCAGTCTGAGTCGTTAACTGCCATAATTTCGTCATCCGTGTTGGATGTTGGTGTGAGGAATGCTCGACAAATTGGCTAAATGTCACTGGGATAATTGCTCGCCCGCGCCCTCCCCACTTGACTGATTACCCTGCCCAGGGGAAATCTTAACACAGAATGCGATACAGGGAGGTCATTGCGCTTGTTGATGGATTGCGGGCCTGAGAACCATAACTCGAGCAGCTCGCGGCCCACGCAGTTGCCATCCCTTGCGATGATTTCTACCTCTTGAAACTTGAAAATATGGCCGAATCCCGTCGACTGAGCCGCTACCTGAGAGCTAACGTCTCCCCGCCTCACTGCTTCTGCGTGCTGGACAATTCGCGAACGGGGACGTAGTTGCTATGTCCGCAACTGCACCAGATCCGGTAAACGACTCCTGAAGTTTCCTGCTGTGGAAGTGGGTATTTTGGCCTCATGACTTGGAGCCTAATGGTTGTTTCTGGCTTGTGTGCAACCCCAACTCCAAGAGGAGTAAAAAGACTATTGACGGCTTCCGAGACATTGTTCACGGATGGAAGAGCTCGCCAAAATGTGGGACCGGCTGGATCTAGTCTATGGTTTCGTTTATGTTTGCACTGATTGGCAAAGTTGCTAGGGTGGCCATTTGTTCTCAGTACCCGTCGAAGATATTGTAATTCATCAACTGTGTCTTCCTTTTTACTGCAGTGTGTCTCAGCGCGCCGCTGTAGCGCCATTACACAACTGTGTTTGTGGCTGATTGGGTGGTTGCTGTTGAAGTTCGCCATTTGCGCCGTATTTGTCGATTTCATGAACACTTTCGTTTTTAGACCACCACAACTTTTGCGGCAGAGGTGGACATCCAGGAAGGCCAGCTGGTTGTTTTATTCCTCCTCGATCGTAAATTGAATGTCTGGGAAGACGCAGTTTAGACGTTTTTTGAATGTCAGCATCTGATGCCGTTCGATGGCGACGAATGTATCATCCACATGCTAGCAAGGCAAGTCAAAGACAAGCGTCGAAAATATAGGCGTGGTATAGGAGACCAAAAATGCATTAAAATACCTCTTCATGGCTTGTATGCTGTGTCTTATGAACAAATCCTGCAAAGATCAATTTGTTATAAAATGAGTGACGGGACAGAATGACCCCGATCATGGATTTCTACAATTTATGGAGTACAGCAAGGAAAATCAGATGTTGCACATTGTTTTTCATGTACTTGCTACACATTTGCATTTTCTGGAATGTCAATTTAAAACGGAACATGATATTGATTTATTGATTCATATTGATATTTAAGACACTGCATCAAACGACAAAAGATTATTGTTTCAGCAACGCGCATTCCTGAAATGAATTTTAAATATGACTGTCTGAGGACGAAGTTAAATAAAGAGTTTTCGAACCAATACCTACCCTGATTACTGCGATAATTTGCGTGTCACTTCTATAAATCGTGTATGTCTTCAGAAGCAGTCGCAGTGAGGTGAATTGCTGTTTTACCGTTCTTCATTGACTCCTGTCCTTCTAGAGAACAGCGAACGGTTACAAGGGATAGTAAGATATCCTACTTTTGTTAGCGTATTTCAATGAAACAGAATCAGAGTATTTTGCATTTGATGAAAATGTTTTACAACGGCTGTATTCTTTCAAAATTCACTGTGAAGAAGCAAGAGCTAAAGATGGAAAGGACAGCATTGCTTATTTTTAAATTGACTGCTTTTTCTTCTTCGAGAATTATTCTTCTGAAAGAGAAAAATGGCGTCCACAGCCATTCCGGAAAAATAGCATACATTCGACTTTGGTTTTCAGTGAATCCCAAAGGGTGACCCCTCGAATTACTGTTTCTATGACAGATTTTGTGCCCAACTCTACTCACGTTCGTTCGCCTTAAAGTAGGCTCTGGGCAGTGGAGCTTTATACGGCAATTGTTCGGAGTGTCAAGAACGCAGCCTACTGAGCCCTTTTCACCCGCCCTGATGATGCGATTGCGTAAATAAGGCTTTTACCGTTCAGCATATACGCCACGCGTCAGCTTTAGGAAATAATGTTTTGCCCCCAGATGGGAACACTTTCTAAAACTCTGCAATTTAATGGTACGCATAGGCATTATGTCACCTGAAATGTAAGTAAAAGCAATAGATGTGAGATAAGCCAGAGCGAAAATTAATCGGCGGACACAAAGGCGGATATTTTGTAGTTTTGCGAAGAACACATGCAGACTCATGCAGATCCATTATTAGGCTTTAGAGAGTTCCATTTCCGTGACTGTCATCGAAAAAAACAATTAAGTCCAACATACCACCAGCAGCTGACGTATCTCATGAAGTGTTAGCTGAAACCCTGAAATATCATTTTCACTCGAGATGATTACCTAAGTATGGTTGGAATAGTATTTTTCTTGCAGCACAACCACAAAATATTTCGGTCCTACCAAAATGCCGACTTTTGAATGCATTTCTCTTCCTTCACCATGACTTCATATATAGTGTAACTTCTTTCCTCAGTTATTTTCGATGTTCTTATCGATTTAAATACATTTATAAAAAACGCTGAAAATGCACTACTATTTTATATAGAATTGCGTCTCCTCTGTATAATACTCTTAATAAAAGAATCCCCTTCAGAATTTGAATGATCGATTCCTACAAAACCATTTTTTCCGTTTAAAAGTTTGCTTGTGGTGTATGCACGTGGTTAATTACTTTGCTCGCCCCAACATGGAATATAGAGGTGGGAGGTAATTGCACTCGTTAATTAACTGTGGACCAGATAACCATGACTTAACGACTCGCACCTCACGTAGTCGTCACCTGTTGTGAGGGAGGGCGCAGTTAGCAGACACCGTAGGACCCGCAACTAGGCGTATCACATAACCCACAGGTCCACGACATGAGCGGGATTTAACCAAGACCAACCACACAAGGGGTCGGATGTACGACTTGGATGACTGTGAAGCCATGCTCACGACCTGTATAGTCAGCGGGCGTTCAAGCGCATCTACCGGCAGGACGCCAGGAGTTAGAGAACTGCCAACGCAACCAAGCTGCGGTGGCAACGGTTTGCTCATCATGACATAGCAGATGCCAAAACACCGACTAAGCATTTATATATATATATATATATATAAGTATTGAAAGGTAGGCATCCCAAGCGATATAAGTTGAAAAGAGATGGGTTCTGTGGGACAAGAGGATTTATTGCGTACATTTTCGACGCTGGTTCCCCAGGTCGTCGTCAGACGCAAGCGGAAAGCAAATGTGAATGCGAAAAACAGCTAACGTCAAGAGTGCACAAAAAATCGATACTTGCATGGCGTGTGCGCTGGTTGGCGGCCGCCGTGTATCAGCCTGAGCTGGGTGGCCTGGCTTAGGTCTCTCCGTGGCTGACCGCTGGGGCGCTGGTGTGACCTCTGCCCCATGCCCGGCCGCTGTTGTCGCTGCTAGGTCCGTGTGCCCTTGGGCCCTCCCCCCATAATTTGACAGGCCGATCGGCTGCCGTTGCATGTGGGAATCGTGGTCGGCTGTTTGGGCGCGTCGGTGGGTCGATGTCTCGCGTCGGTCGTCTGACAGCCGGCTGGCTCTCTCCCCCTGCTGGGAAGGTGACAACTGTTGAGAGAGCCGCGATTTGTTCGCCAGTGCTGTCGGCCCCGGAGACCAAAGCCACGGAGAGACCTAAGCCAATCGCCCGCCAGCAAGCAGGTCAGAGTTCGTGTATCAGGCATGCATATAACACGAGACAGGCGGCGAGACAGAACAACTCTGAGCTAGCAGGAACAAACACCCTACCACTACTCCGATGATGGAATCGAGGAAGATTCCGAAACGTCAGCACCAATGCAGTGTGGTCCATGGCATCGCCTCTTTTCCTTCTTCGTCTTCTTTTGGGGATGATGAACGGGATAAATATATATTTGAATCGTCCATTTCATAGGACGAAAAAGAAAAGATGATTACAGGGGCCAAGTTATATTCCGACTGACGTTTCGGATCCGCTTGTTTCTATTATCGGAGTACAGCGCTGTCTTCTGCTGCTGGGGTATTTGTTCGGCCTATTGGTCGGCCACATATTATAACCACATTGGACGGAAGAAATTTGAGTTTCTTGTTGGATGGATCTGTCCTCTCCCAGGTCGACCGTCAGCGAATTCGCATGAATTACGTTCCCTTCGTGACTGTCGTATTTACCTCTATGTCAGCGTGTTTGTCGGCTTCCTCGTAGCCAGACGGCGTACTAAGGAATCGCTGCTGCTCGGTCGTGGTGCTTTACGCCTCGTAAACTCTTCGGTGAGACAATGTGCCAAACCCTTCACGTGGTTTTCGCTTTTCGACTCCTTTTTTTCCCTGGGAGCGTTGGTTGCAGGATCCGCGTAGCTTTGCCCATTCTATTGACACTGTCCGAACTGACTCGAGCCTTGGGCATAGCACGTGGAAGGCAGCATGTGGGTTGTAGTTCGATTAAGTACGTCAGCCGTGGACTAGTTTACAGCATCAGTTTGACCATCGTGTCATTCTCAGCGGTGAAAGTATGGTTGTGCTATTTCATGTGACCACAGACCAAAAACAACTTATGCTTGCAGTTTCTTGCGATTTGACGTTTGTGCAACCATGTGTCGAGGCTGTTGCCCATTTCACCGGCATGCCTTTTATTCCAATCTGGACATGGTATGCTGTAGATTACTGCTGATTTTTCTGTCATTATGTTGATACCGACAAAGACAAGGGAGACTGTAATGATCATTCCTGGCTTATTAGCCGTCCCCAGCAAGTCATATCCAATCCCAAAGTGCGGGACACCTGCGGCTCGAACTCGCGGTCTGTTAGTTAGAAGTCCTACGCCTCCAAACCCTGAGCCACGGGCTCGCGGTCCGTGGAACGTTGGACTTCTAACCAAGAGGTCGTGCGTTCGAGCCCCAGGTGTTCCGCACTTCGGGATTGGATATGACTTGCTGAGGACGGCTAGTAAGCCAGGAATGGCCATTACAGTCTCCCTTGTCTTTGTCCGTAATATCATTCTGTCTATATCATGAACCGCTGTGCGGCTACTTGTTGAAGTCCAGAGAGAGTCCTTAAGCAAAATGGAACGAATGGGTTCCGCAAGAACGATTAGTGAGCGCCCCCCACCACCATTTTCCGTCATTGGGCGCGGATCTTCAGGCCTGGTGATCGACTGGCCGCTTTATGAGCCACACCTACCTAGAAATGTTTTAGGGTCCCTATAGTCGCAATGGAAACACTCTTTACATTGGAGGATTCGGAGCCAGAACTTCGGCTTTTCCGTGCTCGTACATCCAGAGTGGGAATCCCTGAGATACTGATATATGAAGAGTTTCGGGCAAGCGTTGGCACGAAAGAAGGCGCGCAAGAACTCTACCCCCTTCGTCCACCTATCGTCGTCTCAACAGTGAGCTTAAGCATGATGGAAGAGGGTTCAGAAAAAACTGTTTTTCGGACAGACTATATGAGTGCTTTTAAAGTGAAGTATTCACCTAGTGTTTGTTGCCTTAGCGTCGACCGTTGGTCTTTTTTCCCCGTATGTCGGTTTTCTAACTTGTACTTTGAGGAGGACTTGTTGGCTTTTGACCTCTCCTTCCATGGTAAACTGTATGTCGGGAAAGTTTGAATTTGAGAATACCGGGACAATCTTCACTTCGCTCCTTTCTACTCGGAAAAATGGGCCGCCAAATATTTGGCCCACAAACTTGGGGGCACGATCTGAAGGCCAGCCATTCGAGCCTGTGCAAAAACCGTTTTGTAAGGGGTTCTCACTTGCTTGAGCAGTTTGTCAGTCTCCTCATATTTACCTCGGAGACGGCCGCCGATAGTGTAGATTGTTAGGCGGAGTGGAATAAAGGTGAACAGCGCGATTACGTAAGATGACGACATCGTCCCGTCGTCTGATACTTTTTGGTGCTGCATGCGTCTCAAAACACTTCGGTCGTCCTCCCTGTCCACTGCAAATCCCTCGTAAAGAAAATAAAGTCACTTGTGCAGCCAGTGTGACTGTCTCGATGTAGGGGTGTTATGTAAGCAGACAATGGAACGTAGGGGCACTTCTGGCTTGTGTATTTTAGGCGGGCCGAAGAAGCATGCCATCGCCGTACCCGTGACTTTTGCGGCCTCTCCTCGTGCATGACCCTCAGGTAACGACTATCAAGGGGGAAGATCGAACGCCGGTGACAAAACGAAAGTGGAAAATATCGTCATTTTAGCCGCCGACAAGGATTACAACTACTAGTGCGTCTTAAGAGGCCACCAAGTTCACAAAGCTTATGGACGGCACAAAGATGACTATAGGAAAGTTGAGGTGGAACACTGGCCGCGAAAGCTGCAGATACCGCGGCGGCACGTTTTACGGCCTGCCGAACGTACACCAGGTAGGGAGACTTCTACGTTCCGTCGTCCTCTTACTTGGTGTCTCAACCTCTGGGCTGTCCAATTGGCCATAACAGCGGCTTTATTTTCTCACTGATGACTCGAAGATGACAGTGAAGTATGGAAGCTTCTAACGCATACAATGGGTCTCATGGGAAACTGGAAATTATGGCAACCAACACGAACGGGTTTTCAGCACACAACATTGGTGTACTGGAAAAAATGACAAAGCAATGTCGATTTTCAATACTTTAAAATTCTGACTGTTTTGCATGCTGAGTATGCATCTAATAACAACCTGGGAAACAAACGTAAAAAAATTTACGAATTGACGTTCATTAACATTTCCGATGAAAATATTTCTCTCAATATGAAATGTTTGAGCAAGTAGAGAGAGTATCGACGTAGAAAAACGAAACTAAATTCAGGCTTTAGGCGTCCCCCATTTCGAAGTCAGGCAAGATGGACTGATAGCGGCTAATAAGTCCGAAATGGCTACCTCAGCCTCCATTGTCTCTGTCGGCAGTTCTCCTCTGACTATATATCTAACCGCTGTGTTGCTGATGCATGGCATCTAGAATGAGTCTCAAAGCACAAGGCGACGAGTATATCATGTGAAGCGACTGGATAATTGCTACTCTACAACTGTCAGCATGTATGAAATCGATGCGATTTTTTGGATTAAAATGACCTTTCGTAAGTAAATTTCCGAGACTGGTTTCCTACCATGCCACCAGACTTATGCGTAGGATGAAAAACAGTTCACTATTTAACCATATCGAACAATTAATTCTGTGGTCGTCGGAAGCCTGCGCCAGTGTGCATCTCGTCACGTCCTCGTCAATGGTTGGACTCGTTCCCACTTGTCCTTGAAAAGTTTGTAAGTGGCATATAAGTCGATGTTCAAATTGACGCACTCTTAGGCTGAGTGCATTGCTTCCAAGACTTCACGGCCCCTCCTTATTGGGCAGGCGCCAACAATACGAGCGTTCTTCCATGCAAATCTTTGTCCGGTGTCCAGCGTGCGGATGGACACCTGGGATATATTTTCTAGCCTCCTCACCGCCAGTTGAAGTTCGTGTATACGGATTGAAGCAATTTTTTGTTTTGCCACAGCAGAGAACATCATAACTTACGCGTGGGATCTTATAGAAAACAGATTTCCCATCGAGATAGCCAGCCCTGTGCTTAGGGTGTAAAAGCTGTGTGCGCAAGGTAGTTTCGCGGTAGTGTACTACTTGTATGCGATGTTTTTCGGCTGTCTTTCGACGAGCATGGATGGGCACACACCGATCCTTGACTCCTTAAAATAAATCATCTGCAATTTCGCGACAGGAGTCGCTAAACGGCGAACGTTCGGCATGCTGAATACCGTCAAATGCGTTTCGAAAATAATATGGGATAACCGACTTATCACCGCTTTGTGCTTATTAAAACTGTATGTAAGCAATCTTGGCACTGAGTGGCATCTCAAAGAGGATCCATAAATTGCGCACACATGCAGTTCGGACGACCAACAAACAAACTCGGTGTCGCAGGAATATCTTTGAACCGAGTTCATCACTGCCTTTTCACCTGGAAAACATAACCAGGTTTTCAATTAAGCTGCGCACTTTCCCTTTTCGTTGGAAATTAGTCTCATCAAAAGTGTAAATCTCGGACAGATTACAGAATAAGCGTTAGATGTACCCTTATCCTTTCCCCTCTATCGCACGCTCTGGGTTGACAGTGTGTGCTGCTATTACAGAAGCATATCGACAGTTAGTTACGTAATTCCTTAACTCCTGAAAAATTCATGCATTTTTGAATGAAATTTTCGTTGCTACAGACCGTGCTGCTGTTGAAGAAATTTGTATGCAACGCGGGTTAGATGGCGGTCACAAAGCAGTCTTGTCGTGACTTATATGCTTACCGCAGTTGCGCTTGACTTATATGGATCACCGGTAGGTGGGTGGGTGATGAGAGTGAAATGCAGCCGGTGGACTAACTCACGAAATGTAAACCTATATTCAAAAATGCGTATTCGTTTCGAAAAGCTTAATTAAGTAGAGTTGTAAAACGAATCATTGTGCAGCAAAATTCCGAAATAATGCAGTTACCTCAAGATACCGACCTTTTAAAAAGCTCCTTTTCGGCTGCATGCAAAAACGATACTCTGAAGGAAATGACTACTTAAAAAGCAAGCATTTTTCTCATTGATTTTTAATGCCCTTAAAAATGTAATTATATTTCATGGAAAGCATACATAGAGATATGCATTCGTTTACTGTTTCAATAGAGAATACTCTAACAGAAGGAACAATTTGGTTTTAGAAATTGTCGAATTGTGAGGTTTTTTTAATACCGTGAAATGCCTGTTCATAAGATGTCGTGTCTCTGCATTCGACAATGTGGCTTGTAAAGTTTGCAAATAAACTGCAAAACTTTGTGAATCCCATATAGCCTCCTCTTTATATGGTAGAGAAATGTATGATTTTTGTAATTTGGAAACCCCGAACATTGAGGTCGATTTCACAATTATTTGGAAATTGAAAAGTATTTTGAAAACCGAATTATACCCTCCTTTTAAATATCAAATTAAGCAAAGACGTATGTTTCTAAGAATTGGGTGAAAGAATGAATATTTTGTGCATGTTTTCTATGAAATGAAATTGAATATTATGTGTATAGAAAATCAGTGGTAAAGATGTATGCCATTTAAGTTGCAATTGTTGAAAAGTAAGGCAACTGAGGTAACTGAATCATTACAGAATTGTGCTGCATGATGATTCATTTTAAAACCCTACTTAGTTAATTACTTCGAACCGAAAATGGATCTCAGAATTCCGGTTGACATTTCATGACCTGCCACACATGCTGTATCAATCGCCTCTTTGTCTCAATATTAACAAGGAATGACCCTCTTGCGCATGTGTATGTCCCGGTTTACCAGGTTTTCAACTAAAGGAACAAGCCGGTTCCTTTAAATGAAGGCCGACCGTCACCTACTCTATAATAGGATGCGTGTTTTGATATTTTCGTTTGCGTCGGACCTATGACATCACACATTTAGAATCGTCGTACGCCTGTTGAGATTCAGCAGGCTATGACACGCATATGTGAACTATTAACCCTTGCCATTCTTTATGTGCATCATCATTTCTTGCCATTGGGGTATAGTCGATGTATGCAGAGATTTTGGTAGGACACGGAAGTAGAAACCTTTATTCCCGTGCATTGTGCTAATTTCCAAGAATATTCCGATTGCTGTTTTAATTTCGTAGTTATAACACTGATTATGTGAAATATTGGTTTCAACTGCGTAAGGGTCCCTAAAGCCCTCTGTCTGTAGACCTGGTGGGCACAGAGAAGGTATTTATGGGTCTGTAATGAAATACGTAATGTTCTTTGGTTTTTATCAAACCAATGATGCCACAGACATCCGTGTTATGCAACAAAACGATGTTATTAAAAACATAGGATAACATAAATGCAACAAAAGGTTAATCGAAATGGTGGTTGTATAATAATGTCGAGCATAACCTGCCAAAATTTCCTATTTCAGACAGGCAGGACGTGTCTCTTTATTTAAATGTGCTGGGGACACTGATTCGCCTGTCGGTTCCGATGAGAGCAAACTGCGATTCGAGAAGAAGAGTGCGCGACCACTGTCAATTATGATATTAACGCGATAGGACGACATCTGCATCCTGTAAATACCTAATGTCCTGCACGTTTATTACCCGTCTCCGCTGTTGTCTCCGACGATTTTTTTGAGTGTGAATCTCAAACGTTAGGTGAATAGAATTCTCGTTTCACCGATCGCGTCTCCCTTCTAGGATGGTCTTGATTTAGTCGGTTTTGGCTTCCTAATTGTTTTTGATGACTCGCCTGTCAGGTAGTGACCGTTTTCTGATCACATTCAAAATTTGTTTTTAAAGAAAAAAATGTAGACTTGGTGGAGTAGTTAAAAAGAGGACGAAAATTCTGGCTAGACACGCGGTTTAAGAACGCAAAAAACGGGACATTATTTTAATTTTGCTTCTGATGTTGAACAAAGGCATGAATTACTGATTAAATGTGCGAATATCGCTCACACAAGATTAAGCACGAGAGAGTGGACAGCCAGCATTTTCAATTTGTTTGATGAAACCAGGCGGGCAGTACTGTCGCAAAACTGCAGATTACTTACTACACTCTGGATCAAGCCCTAATATTTATGACATCAGGTCCGTAACGTTAAGGTTACTATTAGTTTCTCTGGGCAAATAGGCGTATTTTATAGGGGGTGTCCCAATGTCAGTATGAAAACAAGCATGTCTCTTTTGCCTCAGAGAGTAGCGCCTTAATCTCCATGCTGATGTTTGCATATAAACTAGCAAATGTCGATCAAAATGTTTCACTTAAATTAGGAAAAACACCAATACGGACATTCTTGATATTTTAAATTGTCATCGGCATATGACACTACGAAATACGTGTAATACATTAAAGAATGTAGTCTGATCTTCAAATGGTGTAAGCTTGGCTATTCGGTGCTCTACTGCCCACAGTTGTTACCCAAAAGCAAACAGGATCAGGCCATTACGGTGTCTCTTTTTTGTTTGCATCATGTCTAAAGTATTTTAAAGAATCAGGGCATACCAGAGGCTTCGGGTTTGTAAGTTAAATCGGAATGCGTACACCGAAAATGTTGTTGACTATAAGCGCATTTAAATAATTTTCCCCCATCATCGCATACAGAAAAAGAATGTCGAAAATTATCGGAAAAACTAAATAAATTACTTTGAAAAAAATCTCATTTGGATATTACATTCATTTTATATTCGAACCTATAATGATTATAAACACATTGAGTGGCTCTGAATGTCGTGTGTGATTGTTGCACTTGCATCCATCGTCGATTATCAGAAACCTGGTTGATGCGACGAGAACTCATGTTAAATTATAGTAGCGGTAATATTACCGCGAAACAACCATGTCTTCAATGGCGACAAAAGAGGAACCCAAGCGCAAGGTAACTTTCGAGGGAACAAGAAAATTTGGAATTGATCCCTGTTCTCACAACAGTTATCGTACCCGATTTCGATTTCGTCTTTCAAATGTTTTTGAGTGAGTCTTTTTCAGGCCTGCGTCCAACCAACACGAGGATGGAGCGGAGTCCGCCGTACGCTATCGGAAATGCACACTCATAACAACTGCCAACAATCAGGATGCGGCAGGAGGCCCATTTGCAGGTGGGATCCTTGCCGCCACGATTTTTTTTGCCGTTGCTGCTGAAAATCGTGGCCAAGTGGTTGTTATAGACCAGGAGGTGTGGTGATACGCCTAGGTGCGGGTTCCGCCGTGCCACCCAGTCTCGGCCTCTCCCGCCTCTAGTCTCCTTGACTTGGTTATGGCACGGACCCAGGTAGGAAAGGAGGAGGGAGTGCAGTAGGTGCCACTCAAGTCTTCTATCACTATAAACAAATTCGGTCGTAGACCACCGTGCCTACTTCCACCCTGCTGTAGCGCACACGGTTAGCAACGTCTGTAACGACGTTCGAACTTTCGTAAGCGAGTCTCCAAATGTGGGCGTGGTGTTCCACTCATTAAATTAGATCCCGGTTCTAGACCCTCTAGAAAGTATTCTTTGGGTGCCGTTTAAGAATTAACAGCCAGACCCCTGTTGAACACACTTTTTTATAATTTGCGCTGACATTTTTGCTGAAAACCTAAATTAAATTTCTGATTCAACGGTAGGTACATCTACCAAATTAATGAAATTGGCTGAATGATGTATAATGAGGTTGCGGCAGTTGTAAAAAATGAGACTGCTTCCGTAAAATATTTTCCAGAGTACGTAACATTTATCATTTCTGGCAAAATCGTTCTTTGCAGACTTTTTAATGATACCTTTAATTTGCGAAAATCCACATTAAAGGATTTAAAAAACAATTTGGAGTACATAAGTAAGCTTTCAATAAATTGCCGTCAGGCCTATACATTTATATTGCTATCGTAGTGATTAAAAAGAAAATACGGACAAACAGAAGCTTTTCTGTAGCTGATTTGCATAGGCTAGTTGCTCCACAAACCAGTTCTATGCGCACCAAAGAACTTCGTACAGGTCTCACAGTTATTATGGGCCAAAGCCACCATGACAGCCACCTGCGTATAATTACCCGTCGCAGTGTCCGCCATCTCCTTCCCCCCCCCTGACACTGACGGTAATTTTGTTTTTCACCTCACCCACTCAGACCCGCAAACTCCAGCTACAGAAAAACTTCTGCCTGCTTTCAATTTCTTTTTAACCATTTCGATAGCAATGTAAATGTATAGGCCCACTGAGAATTAATCTAAAGCTTACGTATGCTTGCCAAATTGTTTTTTGAACATCTTTAAGTCATATGTTTTCTGATATCCTAGTACGCCATATTTTATACTTTCAGAAAAGAACTGAACCCACCTTTGTCGATGTGATTCTGTCTTGCAACAAACACAATAAATTAAACGAAGAGACGATAATTGTTCCCTAAAACTCATATGTCCGAACGGAGTTGAGGGGAGAGACATGCCTTTTCAAAACGCCACTGATTTTATCTCTTTTGCTCGAGGTAAATATGTTAGACCCGTTGGAAGATAAATGCCCACTTGATACATATTTCGCAGTTAAATAACATCCTGATGATATATAAAAAGGTTTTAACGTTTAGGGATCAAAATCAAACACGTTTTTTGTGTCACTCGTTATTCCATCACCTATAAGGGAATTAGTTTGGTCCCACATAACATGTATAGTCAGTAACCGAACTAGAGGAATGCTAACCTAACTTATACAATACGTTTTCGATTAGAAAGTGTAATTTGACCGGGGCTCAAACATTATGTATTCTACAACAAGATGTCATTTAACCTCAGACGAACCAGGATGTTGATTTCTGAATGCACTTCTTTTTGGTTGCCTGCAGTAAAAGGAAAAAATGACTACTATATTTGCGTGCATTATTTCGAATTTGATGTCCTTATAACTGTAAACATAATTTGTAGAAAACTTAAATATTACAGTCTTTTACTCTCATTTGATAAATAGGTTCGTATTCTTTAAACTATTTAATTGAAAACGGTGTGTTTTTGTTTTAAAAAGATTTTTTACTTCAAAATATTTTGACTTAGTTTGCCATTGTATATTTGCTTATAGTCATCAGTTTACTAGCAACATAATTTCCATTTAGGTAAAAACGTACATTTTTATTCTACAAAGCAGGAAATGTTTGGGGCTCATAAGACTTTGCGACGGATATTGACTATGCTTTATACTTCATGAACATCACTGGAATGGACACTGTACAGCATTTAAAATTTATCATCGAATGTCTTTAAAAGCAAAAAATACACTATATTCCACTATTAACTTAAAGGCAGATCTAAATCGCTATCTAACGAGAGCAATAAATAATTTTTCATGCACGTTTTCTAAAAAATGTTTGATTTTAAAACAACATTGAAATTTAGTAGAAAAGGGCAATCTGATTCGGCAGTCACATTTAATCAGACCACCGCAAGGAAATGCGTTCAAGTACCAACATCCTGACGTGTCTCTCATATTATGACATTATTCCACAGAACTAATAATATTATAATCCCGCTTAAGTAATTCTTTCTAGTCGAGTAGGCATTTCAGAAGTTGTGGTAACGTTCCGTGAGATCGGTCACCAACCGTACTATTACCCTATTCCATTTCTTCTTTTTGCCGTCTCGGCGACCTCGATGAGCGTCTTCCTCCTGAGTTTAGTGCAGAAGTAATACACTAGAAAATACCTCGGTTGGGAATAAAGACAACTTAACAATAGCCAGCTAAAAAATTTCATCATTTAGCTCCAAATTTGTGAAAAAATATTCTGTGTTGAGCACGATCCGTCAGTTGTCTCTCCAGAATGTGTACATAAGCGTCAATGCAAGCTTCTACGTGAAAACCTCTTTGGAGGGATTAATTGCGTACGGAGTCCTATTTAGGTGTTGTCCTACGGTTGGGCCTCCATTTTGCGCGCTAATAACGATATTTCCGCCTACTGAGTAGTGACTTTTGGTAGTCAATCCAGTCAGGCTTTGTTGCCGATTGCAAGAGAGGTTGACGCCTGAGTATCAAATGCTCTGCTATTGAAGGTCCATCATTCACGAAAATCTCCATGTACTCCTCTCAGAACTACTTTGCGAGGGGTTTTTTAGTGATTTTCCTTGAGTTGTTGTTCTTTTATTATTATTGCAGACTATGTTCAAAGAGGCTTACAAAATATTGTTGTACACATATCATCTTCTTAATTAAATCATTTTTGTCAGTTTTCTGGGTAACTGGAATACGCCATTTGTGTAGCTAGATGTTATGCCATCATCCGATGTAATTTAGTCATGCTAGTACATTATATAATAGTTTATTATGTAGCTGCACATCCAGTTCAATGAGGTAGTTAGTTTGGTGTTCACAGTGACACTTTGGCACTGCTTCATGTGCGATGCTCACTAAAAATATTACTTCGTGCTAAATTTATTTTAGTTTATTTATCAGGGGCGCTTGGACTTGGCATTATTCTAACCTCTTTTGACCCCATGTCTCTTGCTGTGACATCCGTGCCTGGCAAAGAGCCAAATTGCAGATGTGTATTACTTGGCCTATTGCTTGAAATTTTAAGCAGCATTCGAAATGTGCCTTCGATCAGAAAAGCTTACTCAGTTGGGACTGTAATATGGACCATCATGAAGCAGAAACGTAGGACATTTCAATCACGCTAGGAGACCTTATTTTTGCTAGTTTATTTTTAGGTGATACTCGGAAAAAATGATTACCAGGGTATTATAAACATTCCATACCGATATTCGATGTCTTTATACAATAAACTGCATTTCGCAACCAGTGCACAGAGAAATATCATTTCGTATACTTATTTGGTAGCAAATTACGTCTTCCTTAATTTTTATATTTGAAAAAAAAACTTAAATCCCAGATAAAAAGTTTGTAATCACAAGATTTTTAAGACAGTGAAGTTTTTTCTTCTATAGCATCCTATAGGCCCACCTTGTGCAGTTTATAACTTGGCATTAATCCAGTATAGAATGTTTATGCCTCCTAATGTTGTTTTTATATAATGCAAAGGTAACTGTGAAATCACTGGCCGATCTCATGTAAAGTTAACCAAAATTCTGAAGTACATTTCCGATAAGGAAATATTGTGTATGTAATGTTTTAATAGCTATCATCCTGTGGCACAATTCCGTAATATTTCAAAGGCCAAAATGTTGGCTTTCCAATGCATTTCTCTTCGGCCGTCCGTGGAAAATCGTATTTGCTTAAAATGATCATTAATATTTTGCAACAAACATGTACCAAACAAGCGTTCTCAAGGTACTCGATTGGGAACATAGCATATCGTCCATTAATGTTTATATGAAAAGAGACTATGTTGCGGTTTTTAAGTTCAAGATTGAGAGATTTTTCGCAGTCGTGAAAGGTCTACTCAAATAACCTCGTAACTTTTTGTTAACTGATGCCCTTTCATAAACCGTACAACATAGTCTTAATTGACGGAGACACGATCGCTGAGATAGGAGCTTTATTAGTCTGACGTCTCGGATTCCTGCTCGAACACATCGTCCGAGACAAAAGCAGATACGGGTGGTTCATGCACAAGGGGCTGCAGCCTTCATAAGATGCAGTTGCCATACTACGGCACACCTATGAATATTCACGGCTCCTCCCGTCATCGGGGAACGTTACACTTGGTGTGCTGACTGTTTGATGGCCGACATTTGCGTCCTTAATTGCTGCAATTTTATCGCGTGCGTTGGATGCTGGTGACGAAGCCGGGATTCTCGCAAGAAGTGACGACCGTATGAGCCAGAAGCTGCTTGAGTCATGGTTTACTGGCCCCGAGTCCATTAACAAGTGCAATGATCTTCCCATTCCATACTCAGTGTTGAGACTTTGCCTAGGCGGAGTAAACAGCCACGCAGGGAGCGCACAGGTGAACAGGTTTCCCAGCACCATGGTCAGGGCATCAGATGGTTGAGCAATCATCACATCAACATCCAACGCACGTGATGAAATTACCGCAATTAACGACGCAGATGTCAGCAGTCAACCAACCATCACATGACGTGCAAAGATCCCTGATAAAGTTGAGGGGGTAGGCGCGAATATTCGGATTGACCGTTACATAACGCAGTCACATGTTAGTGTTACACATAGCAGATGGCATGTAGGTCTTAAATTTTACAGCGAAACCTAGTGAAATACTCGCAGCAAAACGAACCCATAGAGGCAACTCTCAATTATCTAAGATTTTCCATGCGATTTGAGGGTTGATTTTTGATATAATTGGGGAGTTAACTAAGAGCGGTCATAAGAACATCGAGGTCATGGCAACAAAAAGAGTTCTTTAATTAATTATTTTGCAGATCGAAGGAATGAAAGTGACCGGAGTGACGATTTTAAAAAACATTGTCTCCTCATTTGCGATTAGAAGTCCAATAGAACCTCGAAGCAAACAGTCACATTCCCTGGAGGGATTGGATCTGGTAAACTTATGACCTTCCTTTTTGGCGACAATTCAAAGCTGAGCGTTAGGGGCACTTGGGAAGCCTACCTAGGGAACCGACATCAAAAACTGAATCCGCAAAATTTTTCCTTCCCAAACAGCTTGCTTGACTTTAACTTGACTCCAGCTTTCTTGAGACACTCAACTGCTTAAAGAAAGAAACAAGATCGCTGGGACAAGAGCTTTACTAGCCTGACGTTTCGGATTCCTGCTCGAACCCATCATCAGAGACAAAAGCAGATACGAGTAGTTCATTCACAAAGAGCTGCAGTATTTATAAGATGCAGTAGCCATGCTACCGCATACCTAGGAATATTCACGGTTCCCCCACTTTCATCAGGAATCGTTGCGCGTGGCATGATGGCTGACATTCACATCGTTAACTGCTGCAATTTCATCACGTGCGTTGGAAATTGGTGTGATGATTGCTCACTCATCTGACGCGCTGGCCCGGGTGTTTAATCGGACAGGAGATTAAAGAAGGCCCGGAATCCCCGTAAAAGCCTGACTGACAGTAAACGCAGGGCAGCGATTCCGCAAAGCTAATGGTAAACCTAACCATAAGCCTGCTTCCAAATGAGGTCATGATATCTTTTGATGTTACATCCCTTTTTAATTCTATTCCCTAGGACCTGGCAATCGAGATAATCGAGCTGCTTCCACAAAGCAAATATGATGAAACGGAGAATCGTCTTGGACACCCCCTAGTCCTTCAGTTCCTGAAGTTCTGTCTTAGGACGTACTTGACGTTCGACGGGACAATCTACGAACGGGTGAAGGGCACACCAATGGTTGGCCGATTTCGGGATTCATCGCGCAGGCGGTCCTGTAACGGTTAGAGTCACAGGTCTTCCAACACCACAGGCCAAAGTTCTGCGCCCGCTATGTGGAGGATATCTTCGTCTTAACTGAACGGGATCAAGTGTTGACATTTAAAAACATCTCAACGTCGTATCCCAGGACATGTAATTTACGATGAAGGCGGAAGAGAACAGCCAGCTGGCCTTCCTGGATGTCCTCGTATGCCGCGAAGAATGCGACGGCTCTTAAAACGATAGTGTTCAGGAAAGCTACAAATACGATATAACTACTGAACTTCAACAGCAACCACCCAGTCAGCCATAGGTATGCGGTGGCATAGCGACTGCATCCTGTAAATACTGCAGCCCCTTTTGCCTGAACCACCCGTATCTGCTTTGGTCTCTAATGATGGGTTCGAGCAGGAAACCGAACCATCTGGCTAATAAAGCTTTTGTGGCAGCAGTTCTGTCTCCTTCTCTAAAATTGTTTCCTGGACCTTGTCTCTTCGCTTTTTTGGCAAAAGTCCAAATTTTTTGCAACGTTTGATGAGCTCCATATGGTATTTTCCTATTGTCATAAAGGAATGTTTGTTCTTTCTTACACAAGACGTATACGGTTTGACGACTATGAATCGTAAGTGAAAATGCAACGGCCGATCGCGTTCAGAATACGCAGGGCATAAAATAATTTTTTACATGTAAACACCATTTTGACCGTAAAATGTGAAAAAGACATGACTTGCTATCAACCGAGTACAGAGAATAGCGTTTTTATATGGACGATTTTAAAACTATGTCTTGACGCAAAAAGGCAGCGTGAGCTGACAAAGGAAATGTATATAAAATGAGCAAATATATAGTGCCTTGAAAGATGGCTACCAGTACGTCTTAACAATAGTTTTCAATTTCCAAATTATTTTAATCTGACTTGCAATAGCACTTGTGCTCAAGGTTTACAAGCTTTGTGCCAACTACTTTGCGTGTTAGTAAAGTTGCCGCCAGCGACCGATCTCATGAAATGTTAACTGATATCCTAAAATACGTTTTCGGTTGGCGAAGATCATTCAGGCGGAGATGTGGGATTATCCTGCAACTTAATCCGGCAATATTTAAGACGCACCAGGTTGTTGGATTTTGACTGTGCTTTTTCGGCCGTCTGCGTAAATCACACTCGATGGAAAATGATTCTTTAATTTCTATCACATTTTGCTTTCTTCGCTTATAGCGTTTATTCTAGCATTTTGACAGAGCTCACACATGTTTGGGCTACTGATTAAACCAGTGGAAACGATTAAGGCATAAATGAGGTGCTCGCTTTCCATTTCTAACCTGAATACAAATATGTAAGATTGTTGGTCTCAAAATATTAGGACAAATCCAAGTCCGTGTAGTTAGTGGAGGAACACAATTCAAATGAGCGTATTTTTTGAAACTTGAATCACACAGTGCACTTGTTCGGATTATTTTTGTTTCTCTAATGCATTTAATTTTGACAGCCTCCCTGCTGTTTGCGGATAAATTAAGGACATACTTCCCCCACTATTGTTAATGATGGCCGAACAGTCGTATCAGTCATAATGGTCTGTCATTCACTAGAATGAATAAAAAGAACAGCATTAAACACAAGTAGGGATGATAATGCTCCGTTGGCAACCCCCAAACATGCGATTGTTACTCCAACTTATCTCGACATGCCTTCATTTTTTGTCAATCAAATTTCAAGACCAGTGTAGGCGCTGGTTAATTTGCTATCATTAAAAAGTGGCTTGATGTGACTAACCACTTGTTTTGCCCAACGTGATTGAAATTCATCATATTCCAAGCTCGGTATCATTATTTTGACAGGAAAGACGCGCGTGACTCGAAACCTTGCTTTACGACGTGTGTCCCTGTCTGCACTCTGCACTTTTGAGAGCTACCGTCTTGCACTCTGCATAGGCATGAAAGATAATTACAGCGATATATTCAGGCCTCGACTTTTACCCTTACATGTATGCATATTTTTTTTTACTCTAACGCCCAATGCAAGCGTCGCTGGAAGCACTCTGTAAGGTGTGACGTTTCAAATCTTAGCCTCTTATACTTCCCCTCTGAGGGCCTTAAGCACAGAAATCGGTTTTTATTAAAAAACTTTCAAGGCAATTTATTAAGACAAAAGAATATTATCAAACTATAAAGGCTGGGGAGTTTGCCGATAAATAATTATTTGCATTGTGTTGTGGCTAAAAGTTGTTTTAAACTCAGTCTCTCCATATTTTTCATCATGAGCTAAATCAACGTCCTACAAAGGAGGAGACCATCGTATTTACACTCCAAAAACCAATATATGAGCCGCTTTACAACAGTGAGCGATCGGCTTCATAAAATCTTGATCAAAATTCTGAATTGTGTTTTTGCTTAAGGAGGATTACTCAGCCGGATTTTTTATACAGATCATCTTGTGGCATAATCCAATAATACTGCGGACTCGAGAGGGTATCCTCTTTAAATTGTACTTCCTTTCGACCTCTTTCAGAAACTGGACTCGGTACAAATTCACTATTTGTATAAAATGCGTTTTTGGTGCCGATTTTTGATTATCTTATAAATCCGTTTATGTTTTTTAAAAACGCCACAAGCTTACGTTTCGTTTAATTACTTGGCAGGCAGTTATGTTGCATACGCAAAATAAGGGCGCATTGTGGCTGTAAAAAAGATTTGTGTGATGCTGTTTTAGGACCATGCGATGTTCATACGTGAGACACCGGAAATGTCCCTCTACCAGTTCTGCTTATTAAATGCACAGCACAATCCGCATCCATTGTAAACTTTTATACACCCAATATGACATCTATTAAAAGGCAGAGACGAATATGAAATTTTCCTTAAGCGTAACGCACGCACCTAGTAGGCTGAACGCATTAGGCCTCAATGCGATGGCTGATCAGGTTTAAAATTATTTGGAAATTGGAAAACTTTTTTAAAACCTAATTAAACTTATTCTTTGAGTATAAAATATAAAGTTGGCGTGATTCTTAATCAAAAGACCAAAATATAGGATAATTTTGTTTATGTTTCTTTATAAAATATATTTGTATTTATAAGACCATCGAACATGTCTGTAAAAATTCTGAAAACCCTGTTTGGTATATTTTTAAAAGCATAAAAGAATCTGTAATTCTCCTTAGGCGGAAAGCACATACGTTTTAGGCTGTAAAGGTTTAGCTTTATTGCGGTAGCCAATCGGGCTCAAAATTATGCGGGAATTAAGTCACTTTTGCAAAATTAAATTAAACTTTTTCTTTAAGTGTAGAATATAAAGACAACGTGATGGTCTACCTAACAAGTAAACAAAAGTATATTTTTATGCGTTTTCCATAGCATCTATTTTAATTTATAAGGCCAGTAAAAACTAGCGTGAAAAACGCAAGCTATGTAAGTTGAAATTTTTTGAGTGCGGTCTCTACAGGAGGTCCAAAAGAAGTGTATTCGAATACTGACATCCTGGTGAGTCCGCAGTATTATGGAGTCGTACTGCATGGTAATCAATATCAAAATCCCACCTTTGTTATTCTTCCTAATTGAAAACGAGTTTCCGAATTTCGGCCAGCATTTCATGAAATCAATCGTTCATTTTAGATTTTATGAATAAACATCAAACCATTTGCACATATGATTTTGTGCTTCCATTTTTCAAGCTTCTGACGTGTGTTAATTTGACACCCTGCCAATCATTTGTTCAAATTTTACATCAAAATGTCGTAACTAACATCTTCTGTTTAAAACAAACGTCAATCTTAGGAGGAAGGCGCTGTAAATGCTTAACTTTCAGGATAGGTGGAAGCCAAAGCCTTAGGCAGGCTAAAGGTTTCATTTACAGGTGCAACGTTATTCACATTCGCTTCCTAACAGGCTTTGTGGATAGATAAGGTTTCTTTATTTACCATAAAAACTATAGGAAATGTTGTCAGTAGCTCACTTTATGCAAACATCCCACTTAATAGTGGGTTACACGTACGTCATTAAGCAAGTTTAGGATGCTATATCAAATGCTTGAGCCTTGTAAAAGAGTAGATACCTTGTAAAACCCATCCATGCAAAGCAAACCTCGAGAAGAATCAATTGGATAACTCGGCGAAGAGGTTGCGGTGGTTGAATTTAAGTGATCGCGGGGTGCAGCTGCTTTTCATCCCGTTCACGTTCCTAACACTTTCGTCTACGAGCCTTCTATTAGCCTACGGGGCCCTTTTTCTTACCTCCTTGTTGCGCAGACGGTTTGGATTCGGAAATGCAAAAATCTGGCTCTGGTGCTATATATGTTTACCTACCGAATTAAAGATACGCAAGCCATCGAAATCGCAAACTTCCAACTACCCCAACTTTCATTCTTAGATTTATTTGCTTGTCTTGTAATTTCAAAGAGCTAGAAGGACCGGACGATTATAGTTTACTAAGCTGACCGATGTCCATAGCGTTTGCCCATAAAGCCTGCAAAAAGGGCATCTATAAATTGTCCCACGAGATTCCCTATACGACAGCTCGACCGTTTCACTGAGTGGATGAAACGACCAGCGACGTGAGCGTAATTTATTTTATAGCTGGGCAGAGCACTTATGATAGAGTGAAAAATTACGTGCTGATGTCGGTCTGCTAAAATTCCTCAAGA
>CACRXP010000068.1:807184-829311 GCA_902702965.1 Spirometra erinaceieuropaei
AGTATGACTGGTTGACGACGGTTAATAAGCCAGAAATGGCCATTCCAGTCTCTCTTGACTTTGTCGGTAATACCATTCTGCCTATATCTGAAGGCCGTTTGTTTTACTATGACAATTTTTGGCCGTTTGATCAGTTATGATTTAAGACATTCTCAATAGATTTGGATATCGCGAAAGCCTATAAAGTGGTCGAGGACAGCAGATTTTATACGTCATCATGTGGTATTATACATTGTAATTAAAGTTGTCGTATCAGACAGATAACCGATCTTTGTTGTGCTTAACTTTACACATCTACGTATCCTTATTGCGTCCCTAGTATATTAAACTATGAAGAAGATCTCTCAGGTGATTATGTGATGAATATAACTAGTAAAAGGTTGTTGGAACGTCCTGGACCGTGGGGTATTGCGAGATTTAACCCTTCCTTTTCCACGTTCGTTTGCAATTTCGGGCTGGTTTCGTTCGATGCTGTGACAGTCTATTAATAACCTTTGCGGTCAAATTCCGCCAAAGCTAACATATTACTACGCAAATGATCTCTTCGAATATTGCCGTAAAACAGTTCACATCTGGCAGCGTCTTCATTTAGTAGGACGCCGTTTTAGCCACTTGCGGGAACAACGCTCTTTGCCATTGACTCTTTTCCGCCGATTGTGTATGCTTGTTTACACATCGAAATATTGTCCAGGATGTACAGGCGTAAACTCCATGTTTATACGCATTCATTGAATGTTATCTTTTAAAACCTTTTTAGCTTTAGCGAACAAGTATATTGCATCTCATTCATTTTCTGCCACCCGCCTGCTTTTAAATAAAACCTCTGTGTCAATGCTTTAAAACTGCATCGTGTAAATTTCCTCTAATTCAATTTGAGGTATACTTTTGAAGTGAACAGTTTTGATGCTAGCAAAACACCGACGCATTGCCCCCTGACCTCATCACACATCAGTGACCAGCCGTTCTCATTCCCACTGATCCGCAATTCCCCGCTCTTTCTCCACCTCCAACACAGGGAGCCCTAACGGTGCTTTCCACCCTCCTCCTGCCCTACAGCCTGTCATAACTCGGTGCCCACCCTTCTCACACATCAGCTGTTTGTCTGTCGTTGTCTGTTCTTTCGCGCCAACCGCCCTAGTCTGCCGACCTCACTTTCCCTCTGTTCATTTCGTCTGAAGACGGGTCGGTGTCACCGACTGGAAAATTTACCAGTACAACTCGATTTTCCCCATTCGTGGACCAGATGCGCTAGGTGCGTCTGTGCGCATGTTTGTGTTTCCGGTACCAGCTGGTGGTCAGGGTTATGATTCGCTGAATGAATGCAAACAAGCCCGAAACATTGTACCAATCTACTCCCCAGACTCAGTCGTCTCCCCTCTGCTATCATAGCTTGGCCGACTTAGGCCTGATAGGCGGTTGCCTGTTCGTGACCTCTTTCGTCCATACGAAACTTGTTTGCTTCGAGAAGCCAATGGATCGGTGTGCGTCCATTCCTGAGTGAATATATTTATATGTATATAATAATATAGGGGCGCCTACCGATCTTTCTTAGGAACTTACTCGTTCTGTTGTGCTTTGCAGGCTCTCTCTCTCTCGAGCCCAATCAGCAGCCGCACAGCGGCGTATGATACAGGTAGAGTGGTATTACCGACAAAGGCAAGGTAGACTGGAATAGCCAATCTGGCTTATTAGCCGTCGTCATTGTATAATCCTGATCGCAACCGACAAGACAACGAGCCCGTGACTCAGTAGTTTCTAAAAGGTTGCTATTTTGAGCTCCGGAATTTTCACACTTTCGGGGTGTGCTTGACTGGCTGACGACGGCTAATAAGTTAGAAATGACCACTTCAATCTCCCTCGTGTTTACCGTTTATAAAATTCTGCATATATATATATATATATATATATATATATTAATGAAGCTAATAATATCATAAATTATATAAACAGGAGTTAAGGTTAAGTTTTTAGCTTATTACGTTTTAGGAACTGAAAATGCCATAATTGAGAATACAGCATAAACTACTGTCACATAAAATTATACTAACGGAAATGCCACCTGTTTATCAAATGGGTATTGATGAATTATTCAGGAGTTGCTTTATGCTTTTGACTCAAACGGTCAATACAGCTTTAGGGATTATCCAGTCAGCTAGTCTTTCGTTGTTCATTCCATATAGTAACCCGAAAACTGCTTCATTGAGCTAAAATGTATGATATCATGTTCCAAGCTTTTATAAAGACGTTCGGCGTCTCAAGTGATCAAGATTTTGTGATATCTGCATTTAACAGACAGAGTCAATCGCATAAATTCCAATGATGGTATTTTGCTAGTCAGCAATCCCTTCAGTTTCTGTTTCAGGTGATTAACAACAAGTGTGCATTTAATCAGACCGATAATAAGGCCAATCAATTGCTCAGAGTTCCCACAAAGCATAAAGTCACAACGCTTGTTACTACACTACCAGAATACATTGTCACATTCTCAACGTGTTTGGAGTTTTGAGGCTTCACACATCGACAAATAGATGTCAGTCAAACAGGCTCTACAAAGAATTATTGCCAAACATTACCGATATTCTTTTAAGACTATATATCTAAATATTGTCAGGTTGACATCACTTTAGTCATTGACATGACGAAGTAGTGAAGTGTTTTAATTTGGCAGGAGGCTGTCGCCGTTCATGTCCTCCGCCCTTCAGTGGAGATTTTCAAGTTCATTACTCCTCATTCTGCATGCGGCACCTAATCGATTATAAATATTTATTTTCTTAAACTCTGAGGATGTAGGTTTTCATTTAATTTGTGTGACTTGATGGGAAGTTTACGGTAAGGTTCGCACATCCAAGCTGCAAAAGTATCTCGGAGTGTTCACTGCAGGACAAAAGTCTGACGAGGATTTGAAGGCTTTTGTCTGAATACGAAAATCCTGTGCAAAGACAACTTTTTAGACATTATCTAGTCGTCTGTTTTGTGTAGCTGCTTACCGTAGGCACGATATCTTCCTACGTTCTTTCTTTCCGGTTACATTTTACTCCCCTCTCAAACATTGGCAGTAAATGTAGAAGACTCTTTGGCCATCAGGAAGTTCTAGACTTTTGTACCCGGACGCGCACATGTATTCGTTTGTCTGTTTTTTGCGAGTATCTGCTTACGCCTGCGTACTTTTTTCAGTTGTTAAGCCGCTAAAACGCGGTAGCAGCAAATGTCGGGTTTATCAGCCGACAAAAAGGATAACGGTTTTATCTCAGTAAATCACAGATAAGCAGCCTTATCCTCTAGCTTAGAAGCTACTTACAAGAATGACTTTTTGGTTACCTGAACTCTGATAGATGTACGTCAAACGAAATGCTTAGGTATTTGATTTCCATCTTCTGAATGCATGGATTTCGTGAGAAACTAACTAGCCTCTTTTACTGGAACAGTTTGTCTTAGTGGAGTGTAAAGCTCCAGTAGGCAAAAAACATGGCACTTAAGGAATAATAACACCAGAAAATGATGGGATGGTAATATGGTTTCAAGATCTTTAGAAAGAACACAATCAGAAATTGACTTTTCAAATAGACATTCATTTTCGATGCATGTGTGAACAGGGGATCATGTTGTATGTGCAGTAGAGCTGTTCTCAGTCCTGTCAGCAATTCACATGCACTTGCGGATGCAAGTGCATTGGGCGAACGCAAAGGCAATTGGCAACCAGGCCGCTGGGCATTTGCCTAATTGGCTTTTCAAACAGGAAAATAGAACCCCCGTTCGTCTATAATGAAACACCTGTTAGATAGCGGTCATGTTGTCGACCCTAAAGCATCCTTTTGAGTACTTGTCCGAGGACGTACAACTCGAACCTTGCGTTATTTCGAAGCAAGAGAGAAACCAGACCTGTGCAAGCAGTTAGATCACGTGATCAATCTGCAATTGTCCTGGTAATCTCACGCCTCTATTTTCCCCTGACTGTGATTTGTTGTTAACATTTCGTCTCCTTTTTTTCCTTTTTGATGCTTATGTGGACGTCTTATCTGATTATTGATTGTTTTGAACTTTGACCCTGCTCTTATGCACTGCCATTCTGTACAAATTCATACTGCTGTGCGCTTTCATTCGTTACCTATGTTATGCAGAGACGGGCTGCAGTTGAAAAGCCGTCACGAAATTTATTGGCTCCAATAAATTCTGCTGTACATGCTTGTTTTCAATTCATACCCGGGAAAAATGCTTCAAAAAAATAGTTTACCAAACGTCTCCTCGACAGCCATGAAAGATGCCTAGTGTCCTGTTAATAGGGGATCAGGTTGTATATGCAGTAGAGCTGTTCTCAGTCCTGTCAGCCATCTTTCTCAATCTCACCATCAGTTGGTTAACCGACGCGGACATTCAAGTTATACATGAAATACGGAAGAGTTGGTAGGGTCGACTTTGCTTTTGTAAGTATTTTGCTCAGAGCATTTTCCTCTCTGCCGATTTTGAAACAATCGTGTTACATTAAAGGCCGTGGCCTGGAAGGTTTCCAACTGACACTTCAGCCGAGACCAAGCAGTCGGACCAGTAAGGTGGTTGTGAGATGGGCGGCAGACTGGGAGTAAGAGTCAGACTGCAGTGGCCCCTTCTTAATGCCACTCTTTCACACACATGCGGTATGCCGTCGGCTTGCCATTTGTGTGTTATCCTGGTGTGGGTATTTGGGGGCCAGGCCGATCGCTGGGTTCACGCAGACGGCGTCTGTGGCTTCGCACGATACTGCATCAGAAATCTGAGCGGCTCGGATAGTGGACTGCTGTCTGAGAGTGGAAACAGAAGGATGTCCATGGTCTCAATGTATATTCCTCAATTTGAACAATCGGACGCTCTTTAATCTATAATGGCATGCTAATAGCCGTAGCCTTGAAGGATGCAAAGTAACGGGATTAATCCGCCCTCGCAGTCAGTCCTGGGTTGGTTTATGTGGAGTGACCGACTTGCAGTCTGAAAGTCAGACAGCAGTTGGTCCTTCTTAATGTGACCTCAATGGCACTCCTACTCCTTGGGATCTGAGCCGTCCCCCTTCTTTCTTGGTACAAAATCCCTATCAGTGTATGTTTTGGGTCAGGGCACATGGCTATACGCCTAAGTGCGACTTTCCGCCCTGACAGATACCTGCGCCCTTTAGACTATGCTTTCACACCGGGCCCATGTGGGAGAAGGGGGAAAGTGAGCTAGATGCAAAGAAACTCCTCTACCACTTTAAACTCCTTCGCACGCAGGTCTACGTCTCTGCTCTTACCTCGCTGTTGAGCGCGCGGCGGACTTCATCGGTCACGAAGAGCGAACTGCCATGTGTAAATTTGCCTTACAACCAAGTCACGTGGTAGATGCGTTAGCCGAACCCCGGGGGCCAGGTGTGATCAGGTAGGCATTCTCGAGAACGCACACTCGCAACAGATGCCAACAGGGGGATTAATGGTCCGCCTTTGTGTAGGTCCACGCCGCATCCGCTGGCATCTCAGCTGCCTCCTTTTTTCTTATTTTATAAAATTCTGGTTAGTTTGTGATTTGGACCAGGGGGAGTGTGACGGTAAGCCTGGGTGAGGGTTTTTGCTGCGGCCTCTTCCGTCTCCGATCGTCTTGACGCCGTTATGACATGGGATGCAGGTGGCTGAGGAAGCGACATAGTACGTGGGCTAACTCATGAAATCTCAACACATATTCCGAAATGTGTTTCCTTTCCGGAAAGATTCATTAAGTAGGGTTGTAAAAATAATCATCATGTAAAAAATTCCGTAATAATCCATTTACTGCAGGACGCTGGTTTTCGCACAAACGCCTTTCTGGCTGCATGTAACCATAGTCCGTAAAAAAGAACTACTTAATTAGTAGCATTTGTTTCATTAATTTTCGATGTCCTTAATGAATCAATTAAAGTTCATGGAAAACATACACACAAATATTCATTCTTTTGCACATTTGATAGACAATTGCTTCGTTTTCCAATTTTGTGCTCAAAGAAAGTGTATAATCCGGTTTTAAAAAAGTTTCCAATTGTGAGATTTTTTAATACCGTGAAATGAACCCTTCATAAAACGTCGTCTCTGCATTTACCAATGTGGCTTTTAAGATTAACAATATTGCTTGAATACATTGCTTAATTTTATGAAGTTTATATGGTCCCCCTTTATTACCGTAGAGAAATGCATGGTTTTCATACGCGGAAACTATACGGTTTGTAGTTTGGGAACCCTGTATGCACGTTTAACGGCAGGCCGGGTTCAAATTTAATCGGGAATTGAATAAGTCTTTCAAAACCAATTTATACCCTTCCTTTGAGTGTAAAGTTGAAATAGGATATAAGTATCTACTAAATGTGCAAAAAATGAGTATTTTATGCATGTTTTCCGTGGAATAAAATTGAATCTCTAAAAGCATCGAAACCTAATGAAAAAAATGTATGCTACTTTATTAGTTCTTTTTTACGGACCATGGTTTTTGAATGCAGCCGAAATGAAGTCTGTTCAAAAGCCGGCGTCCTGAAGTAACTGAATTATCACAGAATTATGCTGCATAATGATTGTTTTTACGACCCCACCTAATTTATCTTATCGAAATGAAAACGCATTTCGGATTTTCGGTCGACATTTCACGAGTTAGCCCATTTGCTGTAGTTGAGTAGATGCAGAGCGGCAAACACACATGTTGAAAGTAGTCATTGATCTTTTGTTCCATTTTTTCACTGTCCAGATTCTGGTTAATGGGTTTTGCAACTTGAATATAATCGGCCGTCAGTGTCAGTGTCTTATGGCTTAAAAGTCGTTTTGCTGTTGTTTCAGAACAGTTGAAAGGGAGACAGCATCTTCATGTTCTTTTACTTACCCTTTACTTGTCAAGGGCTTTGGCATGATTTGCGAGTGAGCAGTCAATCTATTTTGAAGCGAATTACTGTGTCCACCCAGGCATTTGAAAAACATTGACCAATTTTAAATGATTAGACAAGGAAATCGAAAATCAAAATTAGTTGAAAAAAGTTTTTAAGAGGGGATGGGATTGCAGGAAGTGTAGCTGTTCCTCACTGAGGATTTCCTGGCATTAGATGTCTTGTAGGAAAATATTGGGTACGACACTTTGCAGTAGTTGGCGTTGGTTACGGGGTTGATCACTCGGCGAATTCATTTGTCCAACTGATGCCCCGCGCTGAAACCGGTTTTTAGAACGTGGCATTCTTGGCGTTCAGGGGCTGAGATATGAAACAACAACTAGTCCAATATCTTAAATTGGATCTGTCTGGATACGTGGATTACGCCTGCGGCAAGAAAGGTGTTGAAGGAGCAGTGAAGGAGTGGTCAGGTGTTGATCCTAGACACCGTCATCTGCGTAACTTTGGGGCGCACTAAAACAACATGTATGTAGGTGAAAAGGTAGCCGACCGCAAGCCCGCATTACCACCGTTATCACCCAACAGCAGTTGCGTGCTAGGGTTCTAAATAAGAGTCGAACTACTTCAGGCGCAAAAGCAAATGATACATGAGATTGAACTCGTTTTGCCACCTGTTTACAGACGATTAGAGGCGACTGCCCGGCCACAGCCTGTTTCTGTTCCCTGAAAGGAGGTTTGGATTCGGCAGCGGACTGCCACTTAGGGGTTTCTGAAGCGATACAAAGCGATACATATATTGAGGACCTGCATATGCATATGGAATTTATGGAGTGTTGGGTAACCGTTCTTGACTTAAAATCGCCCTAGAAAAAGTATTCAAAGTGATAAATTGAAAATGTTTAAGCGAAAGTCCACCAAAATAACCGTCATCGCGATGGCGTTCGTCTCGGCATACCCTTGAAGATATGACCTTTGAAATGTTCCAAGCTAGTGTATCATAAACTCAATTAAATTCCTGTGTATTCGGTGTACTATATCTTCTGAGGATGGAATCATGTCTGCTTGCGTTACATCGAAATTATCTGTTCATATTTGCAGAACTTCCAAGTCTGCTGCTGATTAAAATTTGCAATTGTGGTATGCAATACGTAATGTTTTCATATTTTTAAAACACAACATTGCATGTGCGTCTTGATCCCGGGAACGGGTTTTTCGTAATGATTATTTGTCACTTATATTTGCAATTCTTCAACTACTCCGCTAGTCAGCAGTTCGGCCATGTGCGTAACCTGAAAGCTCGTAGACTGCATTATCGTTTTTTACGTACTACGTTAATCAGTTTCAGATGTCATATGAACGAACCTTAATATCTGTGAAAAAAACGTCGAAGTTATGTTGAAGATGTGACATTCATCGCAAAAATATTCGGAATCTGTGTGCATTCCTCATTCTTACAGTATTTTACCTTTCTGCGTCATTTAAATCTGGCTCAAAATAACTTTGGAAACAATCAAATGAAGGCCCCAAACATATGCCACCATCCAAAAGTGCCTGTCTTACAGAAAAGGTGGTAATAGGGGTTTTACAGGCGGAGGCTATGTATGCATAGAGGAATGGCAAAGTATGTATAGATAATTGGTAAATGTGTTTTTCGGGCGGAATGTTTTAAAGCATTGTCATATATCAACCAAAATTAAGCAGAACACTTAAAACGATAAACAGTAACTCTCTGCAATCATCGATTCTCAACTCTTTGGACTGGGTTTATTGTAAATAACGCACAACAGACGACCCAACCCTGTACGATGAAACAGCAAACTAAAATAATCCTGTCGGACTAAAATTGACTTTAATAAATAAAGTTGGCAGTCTTTGTATGCAAGAAATGCTTGCAGTTCTTCACTCGTTCCTTATCATAACTTTTCTCCGTGACGGAGCTAGTAAGTACTCTATGACGGCATGAACTATCTTGTGATTCACTGCGTGAAATACAGAAGTATGTTCGCTGGTTTCATTTGAGTCCGCTCTTGAAGCCTTTGTCGTCCATGAAGCATAATGAATCTTTTTAGAAGGTAGCTCTCCCAACTCCCCATTTCCTTCTGATTTAATGCCATTTCATACGTTTATCCCGCAAGCGTAAAGAAACGCAGCTAATGCGTCCATCTTACTTGGACTCACTGACAAAAACGACAAATAAACCCACATTAGGAGGATTGATTAGGAGTCTTCAGGATTAAATTTGGGAAAGTCACTCGGCTATCTCAGTGTCATGTACTGCTTACTGTTTTTCCTCACGGTGGAGAAACCGGTTGTTTACGTTGAAATCTGCGTAAGCTTAATTGCACACCTTTGTTTGCCAGGCTTTTTTTCACTAATTAAGGAGTCTGAGGCAACCCGATCAAGGTCTTTTGCCCATACTTAGAGAAAAGTTTTACTTAGTCCAATAATTCTACCGGTTCTTTTTGCGCTCTATATTCTCAACGAAAAGTAAATCAAAAAATCACAATGTGCAAGCAAATCAATTCCTTAAATGAACACATTAGCTTAATAGTGGGAAGCAATCACATGAAATGAAAATTATTTAGAAAATGCAGGACGACAAATTGCGTGGGAGTTTCCTTCGTTCGAACAAACGTGTAGGCAAATTTATGAGTTATGTTTTGTTTTGAAAGCAAAAACAGAACCCGAGCATTACACTAAACTTCACATATAAAATATTCGAAACAAACTCTTTTGGCGGATGCTAAACGGCGCGGCCCATTTTATTGGTTAAACATCCATTTTCTGGCGCCTGTGCAGCCTACCTATCGTAGAATTAAGCTTTTAGAATTTAAAATATGTTTTGCCGACTTTTAAGGCCCATTTCACACATCAACACATTCTTCGTTTTATACAAGTCTGCGAAAACTAAAAGTAAACGCGCGTTTTTATGTGATTTGTCTGGAACCTTTGGACCGTGCGGCGGAAAAGATTCTTCTATTATTAGCCGACGGTCCGTTCTTTGCCTAACCCGTCCTTTTTCTAAAATAAATCTTCTCTAAGTTCATATCGGATAAAAAGGCAGTCGTAAAGCAGATGGCAGAAGCTTATTTGAGTATGAGGAATGCGCTTTTCGGAAAAATTGTTTTAACAAAGAGCATTTTGAAGGAAAATGGATTTCTTAAATGGATTACTTACTCTGCCACAGGTTGGCAAGAACTACCAGTCGTTATACCAGACAATTACCAAGTTGGCGTAAATAATTTAACCAAAATGTACCCAAGTAAACTTGCATTCCCCAGCAACGTCCACATTTCCTGAAATGCCTCAATTTATTTTGCTTTTTATGGCATGTGCATTGACTGGCTGGTTAAAAATTTGCCAGAGCACGAATGTCACAAATATGTCCTAAATATGTTCGTCTCTTAATCTCATAGGCAAACACCTTGGCAGGCAGCTTCGCTCTCAGTATGGTGTGACTTTTGTCAAATCTGACATTTCGTCGCCACATCGGTTGTAGCCACCAATGACTGCTTTTCCACTACAGATCAAATGACAACTTGGAAGCGTTTTTGGATGTCGCAACAAATGATCGACTACTATTCCGAGCTAACCATCTCCCCAATTTTTAACCTTTATGCGTCTTACTGTTTCGTGAGAATTTTTCCGTCTTAATGGCTAGTGATTCATGTAAGTCTTTTATACATATGTGGATTGCGTAAGACACCTGAATTCCATACATAATCGACGTACACTGATATTTTTCGTTAAGGGGTTTAAAAAATTCAGTTAATTTCCTTTCCTGCCTTTAGGAAAACATTTAACACTTTGTAATTATATTGAGACAATTGCAGGTTAACGCATATTTCGACTATGCTACTGAAGATAAAGCAAGTATCTGAAGTCCTAGCAAAAATTGAATGCAGTCGGTAAAACGCCATTCACTGATTGGGACATTTTTGTCATCGGGTACTGCACAAATATAAGTGAGCTATCATGAGTCCCATTTCTAATAATCGGATAGTTAGTCGGCGATGTATCCGGTTTAAATCTCAGAGGTGAAATTGACTTGTTTATATCTGTCCTACAAACCGCATGACGGTTTGGCCGTCCGTTTTAGCGATGTCCACTGTGTGCTCCACAGCGTGAATTAGTTTAAAATGATGAGAGACTTGCGTAGAATCTATCGCACTCTACCCTCCTCCTCCTCCCCTTGAGCTCTTTGTCAAGACGGCCACGAAGACCGAAGGCGGGAGAGGGCGGAGATGGTTGAAACGGCCGGACCTGCACCTAGGCGCAGCATCACACCCCATGGTCTACAAAAGCATTTGATCGGGATCTTATACACCAAGAAAAGAAAAGGGCGACTGCCCGAAGCCCAAACTGACGCGGCGAGGCCCTGCGGCTGGACCCGCAGCAACAACAACCCAGGTTCACAATACGCTTTGCGGAGGGTCTAGACTTAACAAAAAACAAGGGCGGCGGCCCCGCGACTGGTGCCGGCCTAAAGGGTACCGCCGTACTCGATTCGGATCCCATGAAGTAGGGGTGCAATAGAGGCCATATTATGAAGGAGACATTAAAGACTGCCTCTCAGACCACCAGTCCGCCGCGTCACGAGGACCAAGTTATCCGTCAGCTGGCATCATTTCAAGCCAGGTCAGTAACAAAAGTATGAAATAAGTCACCAGGCAAACATGCGTACATCTTTTATACCCAACGGGAGTGCAAACGCATCCACCGGCAGAGAACCAGGTGTCAGAAAACTGCCAGCGCATACTAGGCTGCGAGGACCATGGTTCTCTGAAACGTGGCAGAGCATACATACACAGTTATTTAGTCCCAAATCGCATGAATATATGGAGACGACTCCTGTATCTTGAAGAAGGAGACACGATAGCCGGGACAAGAGCTTTATTAGCCTGACGTTTCGTTTTTCCTACTCGAATCCATCATCGGAGACAAAAAAGCAGAAACGGGTGGTTGCTGCACAAGGGGTTGTGGTATTTATAGGATGCAATAGCCATGCTGCCGCATACCTATGAATATTCACGGCTTCCCCCTCCTTTATCTATAAATACTCCGAATCTCGACGAAAGGAAAGTGAACCCTTGATTAAAGCACGCAGAGCGTCAAGTTTAACCATGCCGAGATATCCTGTAACTCGAGTCCAAAATCCAGGTGCTTGTCAGACATATGAACACGGCTTGCCGACATTAGAAATACCATATCGCACTTGTCAGCCTTCCGTTTGCACTACTAGTCAGCTGGCACTATGCAGCCTTTATGGTTGCTCTAGTCCGAGGTTTAAAGTCAAATCTTGTATTGTCTCCGTCATAAAACCATGCTGGCTAACGGCACCTTAAAAATAATTATTTTTCCTAGGATTGGATAAGCGCATTTCCTACCGCTTCAGGACAGCCTTAGATTTGTCGATTGGGTGTCTCATAATGAGGTACTAAGCTTCAAAACATTAGCGAACCTACTTGACACCAAAAGCAAGGGTAAACTATGTTAATGGTGAATTTGGAAGCAATTGACTGATAAGCAAACATCATAAAAGGAGAATTTGCGACTTTTTCCGTAAATTTTTGAATAGTCAAAAATAACCCTACTTAATATCTCTCGGGTATTTCTTAATTGATTTATATTGTTAAAGTATAGGTTTTAAGTAAATGCAGGTTACGTTATATGGAATGGACTTATTGAGTTATTTCACTTCCCTGTTGGAAATTATAACATGGTTAGTGTTTGTCCTATATGCACACCTTCATATGCAATCTTAGATAATTCATAACTGGGATTCATTATTTACGTTACGATTACGGTCTTCAACCTGCTCCGTTGAGACTTATCTCCCCTTGCCGATTTCAAAAAACTGTTGCCTATAAAAATCAAAATAGAGTCTGCAAAAATCAGTTTAGAATGTTCACCGAATTATATGTCTCGTTTGCAGCCTACGACCCCAAAGGCACTTATTCATTTACGAAACATATCCTCCAGAAGACAGATTAGACGAACGGTGTTGATTATCCCTACTTTTGACGGCATGGACCGTGAAGTGGAGTGCATGTAAGAACTCAATGTCATTTATTTACACCAAGATTCAGTAGAAAAAATGGATTTTTTACTCGGATTTTAAGAGGATTAAACTTTCGAATTTCATAGAAAACTATTCCTGGCATTTCAGTGCAGAAAAACGGCAAAAATACCATCATTGATGTCGCCCTAATTTGTGAAGCATTTGTTATTACAGTATATCGGCCTCCAACACTTGCAAAATGAGTTATACTGCGTATTGTCTGCATTTGTCCGCTTCATTTTCTGCTTCCGAGCAGATGCTATTTCGTGTACTTAAATTCCAATGAAGGATAGCGTTTTGACAAGAAATCTACAGTTTAAAGCGTTTATTTAAATCAAAAGCCTGCACTAGGCCTTCTTCATCTCCTCAAAAACTAACATTTAACCTGACGGCTCGTCACAAGCCTTCTCAGATTGCGTTTTTTACCCATTATAAATATTTTAGTTGGAATGCAGCATCTTCGGAAGAACTGCACTCAGTAGGATATAACGGTTCGAGCACTGCGGACGTCGTCCACCGTCTGCGTAGTGACGGTGTTTTGGGTGTGAACTAGGTAATAGTGATGGCAGACCTGAATGGCATCTACTGCGTCCTCTCCTCCACCTACCCGAACCCCGTGTCTGGAATACCGGAGGCTGGGTCGGGCGCAATGGCTGACGCGACCAAGCAACCCGTCTACGCAAGTCACACCCACGTGCCATAGGCCACCCTTTCATAGGGCGACTCGGATTCCAGCTGAACTTGAGTCCCATAGGAGCAACATTGGGGAGAACCAACTGAAGCCTGACTCTCCGTTTCATGAGGAGGATCGAGGTAATCCATCAGGTAGGTTGGGTATCATTTTCATTTAAATAATCTTTTTTTCAATTTCCGGATAACTTCGAATCTTATCCGAATTCACACCCGCTTTTGGAGTTTCCAAACTACAAGCTGCATATCTCCCGTGTACATAAAATCACATTTTTCTATATATTGTTGGGAGGTGACCAAATGGGATTCATGCAGTTTAGATGTGGATTCGAGCCATATTGTCATCTGTACCATCAAAATTAGCAAATGCAGAGATAGTATGTTTTATGAGCGGACATTTCACGGTCTTAGAATTCTCAAAATCGAAATCTTTCAAGACCACATAATACCCAACCTTTAAATATAAAATCCAAAGATGACGATATTTTCTACCTTGTATGTAAAAGAATGAATATTTTCTGGCATATGTTTTATGAGATATATTTCAGAGTATTCGAGAACCGTAAAATTGATGAGAGAAATGCATGTTACTTAAGCAGTAAGTTTTTACAGAGTGCAGCTGCTGCAGGCGGCCGGAAAGATGTATGTTCGAGAGTCAACATCCCACCTGGAATATTTTAGGGTTATGTTGCAAGGTGACTGATATTGTAGCCAAATCTATGTAATCTTTTCGGCTTGGAAACGCATTTCAGAATTTCCACTAAGATTTCCTGAGTTAGCACATCTACTGCATACTGACCAAATGAGAATTTATTGAAGGTAAGTGTGTATTCATCGAATAATCGTCTGCTTCCACTTTTTCTTCAAAAGCCAATTTCTTCCAGAGAAGCAAATGGTTTGACTAATCCATCTGCGCAATATTCCCAGTGTGGAAGCGGCTTTCACCTGTCACTGGAGACAGATAATCCACGGATGTTCCTGACATGAAACTTGCTGACAGTCATGCAAATAAATTAAGGAACACCCGTTTTTCATTAACTTCACTCGTTGGAATAGGAGTTGCTTCCTATTGGAAAGTTGGGAATAAATCACCTTGAACCCGAGCAAATCGTAAATGCGAATATAAGTCATGGATCCTATGGGAAAAAGTGAGGTTTCTACTTTTGCTCTTTCGCATCCTCAAATTATTCTCAAGACGTAGGTTTACAGGTCACCGCAAACCCGTCAACAATCCTCTTTTTACTAAGCATTTTTCCACAATTCGACGTTGCCCAGTGACAATGATCCTATCTGGTAAAATATTTAATAATTTCACTTGCATCTGGGGGTTCTGCGTTATCTGTTCAGGAACATCTGCATTGACAGCCAGTATATATCAGTACTTTGGACTGTAAACTTGACTCGTATTCACAGCTCACAGTCGAGGTCTCGTAGTTCGGGTGAGTTGAAAGTTGGCCGTACTCAGGCCGCGCATCGTAAATTGTATTTCCGAAGTTCCCACAAATGGCTGTTCAGTCAAATTGTACACATCTACAAAAACACTCGGTAGGTAGCTGCTCTTGTTTCTAATGATGGTTTTGAGCAGGAATCTAAAACGTCTGGCAAATAAAGCTCTTGTCCCAGCGATCGTGTCTCATTCTTCATTAGATATCTAACTCTATGTTCAAGTTGGCGGCCTATAATTACTGTTAAAACAAACAATGTTGTGAAGGAAATCTTCAGTCAGCACATGTGTATTCGAGAATTCACGAATGCTTGAGGCTACTCTAAAAACGTCCATAGTCGTCTACTTTAATGTTCAAACGCCAAATGTACCTTAAAATATCATCCTAAAACGCTTCAATATTATTTCAAAGTAGAGGAGTTTCGCCACCTCAGGACGCCTTTCCATATTCCTCGGGTGATTCGTCTGTCAGTTATACTTCTTTGAGAGTTGTGGCTGTAGAAACATGTCGATAGGCAGCTGCTGTTGTTCCTTCTTCATGATGACGATGAGCATATTATAGGGTCATATGCACTAAACAAGGCTATTCGAAAACATTCTGGGGGCTTATTATAAAGGTCTCTTGTCTTAGTCATCTTTTGCAGTTCCCAGACTGTCTCCATGATTCGGGACAGGCGTTCCAAATACAAGCCCTCATTTGCCTCCTTGTCCCTAGACCTGTCAAATCTTTATCACTGGCGGACTTCGTCAGCCCTTTTAAAACCTGGTCCATCAAGGGACATCAATGACGGTGTCAACTTGATCCTTGGTGATAATACTGATGCATCCTCCATTAAAGCTCCTCACCAATGGCCGGAGAGTGAATTTTCTCTGGAGAGAAGCCCTCACAATTGGGAATGTCCCCCGACCACAGCATCTTCCAGCATGCATCAAGGGTCTCCATTTTCATATCCTCCAGCGATCGGTCGATTACCGTCAGGCATGCAGAAATCGTAAATTTGCGCCATTTCTTTAAATGTAAATCCACTGTTAGTGCCTATTTCCTTCACAAGTTGCTCGAGCGAGTTCAGCGCGTCGAGTATCCTGAAGGCACGCGGCACCATATCTGGTCCATAGGCTGAAGAAGCGAAGTTGTATTGACAGGGACGAGTCGAAACCGGACTTTCCCGTAACAAACATTCATAGTATGACCATCAGTAGTATCTATAAGCAGCAACACTTGGATCGCCACGCAAAAGTCGCCAAAGTAATCTTTAACTTGACATACAATGCTCCAAATGAAACAGTTAGGTGTGATGACTTTGATGACTCAGGCTTTGGCTCAGTGTATTCAAACCATAGATAACAAGTTTTTGTTCTTTTTTTGTGGACTCTAGGGTTTACATACTTGTAAATAAAGTCTGCTTTTTAGCACGAAACCAGCAGCATTAACATACACGATGCAGATAAGTCTGCTTCTCTGGATCTTGAACGGCGAGGGCTTTTGCTTCGTCCTTCACGAGGTATGTACGTGAGGACATTATTTTTCAGAAAGGATGCCTATTTAACACCCCTTCTGAACGCGTGCCCCTGTACCCAGTGATATTTTTGAACATCTTTGGATTTTTGCGGCTACCTTCGTGTTTGCCCATGCAATCGCTCCATGCAGAGAACCACACGGCTAAGATTTAACCGTTTCTGAAAACGACAGAACCAGACCTTGCCTTTCAGAAAATCCTCAGGGGCTGACGATTGTCACAGTATTCCTTATAGCCACTTCTTTCTTCTTAATATGCTGAACAGTATTCTCATTCACGCCGTAATGGCGGACTACTACGGCGTAGCCTTCTTTTTGTATCAACATTTCTAGAAGTACAGTCAACGCCATAGCTATCTGAGCTAAGAGGCCCAACCGGAATACGTTAGTTTAGGCACATCTGGGTCAAGTTACCCATCCAACCTACTGCATCGTCTGAACTCCACGAAATCTGATGCATTGAGCTGACTGTCCGAGCAGGATTTCCTAAGCAGTCCACCTTGAATTCATCAGATGACAACCAGGCTCACTTAACTCATATATGTTGTGGCAGATTTTGAATAAGTCATATTGACCCAACTATGGAAAATCGGAGCCTCGTTGGAATTTGATCCCATCACAGCAAGGGGAGACTTTATTGCAGCTAGAGCTCTAACCACCTGAGCTACGAGGTTCCACCGGAAGACGTGAGTTTAAACATCCATGAATTACGTGAGCCTGGTAGTCATCTCTCGTATTCTTGGTGGAGTACGCAGAAAATCCTGCTCGGGCAGTCAGCTCACTATATCAGACTTGGAGGATTCCAGGCGTTGCAGTAGGCTGGGTGGGTAACTTGACCGAACTGTGCTTAAACTAACGTCTTCTGATTGGGCCTCGTACCTCAGGTGGCGAGAACGTTGGCTGTACTAAAGCCTCTCCTTGCTGCCGTGGGTTCGAATCCCACCGAGGCGCCGAGATTTTCGCAGTAGGATAAATATGAATTATTCAAAATCTGCCGAAACATCTATGAATTTCCAGAAGTGTTGTCTTTTCCGGGAGCGACATGACTTTCTTCCTGCAATTCGGCTCTTTGTCGGAATCCTCAAAAGGGACAAGGCGTTTAACAGTCATCATAGGGCAAGGTCACGCTAATACTTGAAGATTAAAAACAACTTGCAAAAATACACCAGGTACACAGGCATGCCTTGCATCAGTGGAACAGAAGAGATCTACGCGGGGAATTGGCAAGGATGATGGTTCCCACAGCACATCTTCACGAAACATAGTCTTGAGAGTACAGCCAATCAGTGACAGGGAAAATGAATGGAGTTCCGGTGTGCATACTTTGCAAACGCCAGCCAATAACGTGTTGAGCAGAATTACCTCCAAGTGTTTCAGCCTCACCGGTACACTTTTTGCCCGAGAGCTCTGAATTTAAACTATGTCCATTTATTGAACTTTTAGGAAAAAATACTTTTATTTTTACTTTGCTGTGTTTAATTTATATTTTAAAACTACTAAAACTGCTAGCAAAAGTTTTGCAATTTAACTATTCTCCCTTACATCTGCACCATCTGAATGGAGTTTTCAGGGCTTTTGTCATTTACTCCAAATATACTGACTGATACTGACTGACTTAAATCATTTTTTGGTAAAAAATGTATTTAGATACGAAAGTGAGTGAAACATTTTAGCTAACATTTTATTTATGCTCCTCAAAAAATCAACCCGCTAATAGAAGAGGTCAGCTATATCAGTGATTGTCAACTAATGAATAGAGGCTGAGACCTAACAGACTGATGCCTTCTTCGTGCATGTATTTACACGAGGTGCAGGATGAAAGCAATAGTGTAACTTTGGCCTGAATGTCCTATGAGGATTGTTCAATGGATCTGTCTGAATTGTCGTGGAATCAAACGTAATGAACCCTTTTGTCGAGCGTTGCCCCTATTACGCGACGCACCGAGGGAATTTCTTGCAGAATTTGTCCTAAAAGAGGCATGATGGGAATGTTTTTGTTGTTGTATGCAGAAGTAACAAGGATGTTTCTGGCGTTTGTCACTGCAGATTCAGAATTTTAGAAATTGCATGCTTTAAGGTGAAATAACTCGACGGGACATCGTCCAATTCTTAAACTTTAATAAGCGAGCGACTTTCGGAAACTGTCATCCGTGCATTTGACTCCATTTCCTCTGAATAGGACATTTGGTAAGCCTCTACCACCTGGCAAGATAATCTGGTATTGCGTTGCGGACAGACAGTTCGCACTGACACTAAAATGTCGAAATGATTGCATGGGAAACTTGTAAAAACTCGCTAACCGCGAAAATAATCATGGCCTATGTTTGTATCCTGTCATTTTTATGAACCTCATTACACGTCCAGCGTAAACATCATTCAAAAAATAGCATTAATACATTGGCAGGCTATCTCAGTGTATTATGATCCTAACACTAATCTAGCCACATGGTATGCGTGTGTCGATCTATCCAGATTACAAGACAGGAATGTGCATTTCAGCTTGGTCTTGGCGATTTGTGACCCACAGCCCACGCAGATCGCCGTATGTGGACTATCAGGCAATATTTTTATAATGTTTACTGGCATGGGTCTAGACTCTGAATTGATTGTTTCTAGCTTAGTCACGCTCATCAGCTGATGCTGCCATCGTTGTAGTTCGTACTGGGCAATGGCAACGAACAACTTATTTGCTGTCAGAAAAATCTTCTCAACTATGTAAATTGAGTCATAGTACCATCTTATTTTAATTTTTGACTAAAGAAAAAGAATATCGTAATCGCCGAAGATCATCAACCATGAAGATTTTGAGACGTTTGGATCCTCGTCAGTTCGACTTCTAAACTCAAGTCTCAAACCGCCTTTTGTGATATTGTAGTATCCTTGGGTATCAGAGGGCCTTTTTGCAGCGGATAAGATGCGCGAAATATGAATAAGAAATGACTTAGCAGGCTACATTTCGTGTTTTCGGCAAATGTGCGTGCATGTTTAGAGTTCTTCGATCGCCACGTTTGTAGAGCATGTGTTTTTTAGTAAGTAGCATAGAAACAACTCACTTAACACATATTTTCTGACGTCAGTGATTTAACGCCTACGTAATTTAACAATTGGCATAAGGTCATAGATTGCTTATGTAGGGAGTCCTTTCGAAAATATATGTGTAAATCACAGCCGACATGCTCCTATGCGTAATTAAAATGAGCTGGCGTCCTACAGTGCGTGATGAATCATATAAAATGCTGGCCGAAATTCTAAAATGCGTTTTCAAATAGGAAGGATTAATAAGGTGCCGTTGTAATTATGTTACAGTATATCCGACTTGCCAGGATGTCGGCCTTTGAATGCAGTTCTTTCTGACCTCTTACAGATACCCTACTCAGTAAAAAGTGACTACTTATGTAGCTTGCATTTTCCACATTGATTTTCGATGGTTTTGCAAATTCAAATATATTTCATGAAAAGCACGGAGGAAAATGCTTTTTTTACTCATTTTATAGAGAATCACGTCATCATTTTACTGTATGCTTGAAGAAGGAATGTAATTAGGTTTTTAAACGTTTCCTAATACATTTTGAAATTGCAATACCATCGGAATTCAATGGGAAAATGGATGCTACCTAAGTGGTCATTCTTTGCCGAATATGGTCTCTACAGGAAGTCAATAAGAAGAACATTCAAAAGCTGACATCCTGCCGAGTCTGAAATGTTATAAAAGTACGCCACATGATAATCATTGTTACAACCGCGCCTTAGTAATCCTTCCTAATCGAAAGCGCATTTCGGCCAATATTTCATGAGATCGGTCACGCATTGTATAGTACTGTTTAGTTTAACGCATGCGGTGAATCGGATCGGAGTCTGAAACGGCCACCTAGCAGAATATATGACATGCGACATAGTGTCTATAGTTATTTTTAAAAACTGACAGAATGCATATTTCAAAACTTTATATACGTACGTGTCGGCCCTTCAGTAGACTAAATCGGATACTGACGTCAGAAGTTGAGAGGCAAATAAGTATATACCCCATGGTACTGTGGCCATGATAGAATATGCAGTACATGTCAATTAGAAAAGTTGCTAGCTTTAGCTCAGTAATTTTGTCAGCATATTCCGAGGAGTAGAAAGACAGCTGGGATCGGTAGAAAATCGTGATAACATCTTGTATTACAGAGCTTATGTAAACAACTGCATCCCTAGTAAATTTTCAACCATAAAACGCGGAGGGCGTTGAAGTACAGTCCGTTAATGAAAGAACATGTGTTCTCTGAAGATTCCCTGATTAAGAACAATTTGGGGTGACATTTGGTACATTAGACTTACTTAGATCGTGGCGCTCCTGTTATATATTTTTATTTATGATTGTTTCAAAGTTTTCTGTCGACACAAATCCACGCGTTATGTCGCCGTAGTCACGAATTCGTCTGTTAAAAGGATTAAAAGCGTTCTTAACTTGATCGTCCACGTCAGCGTATTATATCAAAGCTGACCAGATGGTGAGTAGTGTTCATTCGACTGAAAGTAATATTTAGACAGGGTGAGTTATAACAATACTGCCTAAAGTTCAATTAATAGGTCATCGACAAAAAGGATTCAATGAAATTCGGTACCTCGTGAGTGAAGCCACAAATAGTGATTAATGACTTTGACGTAAAATTGAAAATGAATGTTCGCTGAATGTTGAAAGACGAGACGACAGCTGGATAAGGTATCTCTCAAACATGCAACGTCTGAGTCAACGATCACATGACGCGCCTAATACCGAAGCAACAATCGCTCTCTATTGCTCTTTATAAATATCTGCAATGAATCCATTTTCGTGATCATGCTTTTGGCATGTCATGCTAAATCGTTTTCAACTGTCCCAAGACTCGCATACTCGTCGTCATTCGGGAAACTTGCAAAAAACGGAGTGACCGCTTCGTGCTTATCTGTTCTCGTCAGCCAGTCATCGAGAAACCCCGCTTTAACGGTATGAACTTTAAATGCGGACAAACATTTAGTGTTAAACCATGAGCTTACCATCATTTCAATTGCGATCAAAGAACTAAATGTCATACGAGTGACATTAACGGAATCAACCTGGTTGCAGAGTGCAGTACTGACGACTGCGTTTTGCCTTGGAGCTAGAAATAATTCACTTGTTTTCCTTTGCGTTTTTGATAACTTTGTCGATTATAGATTGCTCGTTGCTATGGGGAAGTTTGCAAAGGCCTATGTTTAGACGTACAAAAATCCAGCTCATCTGTGTTCCATCCCGCACTCAGAACAGATCCGGGAACGCCCCTTCCGTGGGCCTCATTATTCCATTAATTTGCGTCTGTTGGTATTAAATTCACTAAACTGATTGCAGTATTTGGTTTTTACATTTTTAATAATTTTCTTGGATGCCTGAGTTTAGTTAGCATTATTGATATTGATTTAGTATTTCTTTCTCCTTCAATCCTTCGAAGACACCCCAATTATAGAGACCGTCCAGTTCACTGAGGGTATGGTTCTGACGGAGTTGCTGAGGCTAAAGGAATCCAAATCACCAGGTCCCGATGAGATTCCGGCGAAGATTTTGAAGGAACTCGCC
>CACRXP010000068.1:830424-854572 GCA_902702965.1 Spirometra erinaceieuropaei
AAAATTTATATCTACAGTAAAGTCTGCACAGGTTTTGAACCCAGTTTCACTTTATATTTGTGTTCAGTTAATGTAGATGACTTAACGTTTGTCGCTGGAGACCATCTTAGCACTTGTATGTACCTCAGTTAAATAATTGCCCTTCATTTCTGCACCCGATTTCATTTCCGAGAGTTTATGTCATCACACTCACGCTAGGGGGGCGTGGCATAAAATAGGGTTAGGTTACCATTCCCAAACTTACTTGTTATCTATTCTATTCGATATCAAGAGCTCCGACTTACATAACAGTGCGACCGTCGATTGCGGCCATGTCCACCGTGTGCTCTACAACAAGGTGGAGTGGAGACGCGGACTTGTGTTTGAATTACTTTAGGTGATAACAGGTTTGCGCAGCATCTACCGCACTCTCTTCTCCTTTGCCACGTGGACCCGATGTCAAGACAGTGCCAAAAAGACCGGAGGCGGGGGAGGACGCAGTTACATGGCACGGTCGAGCACGCACCTTGCGGTTCCACTCCGCTCCCCTGGTCCACATAGCAAATGACCAGGTTTTTTAACCAACAACGATCAGAGAAACGGGAGGGGTCCCAGTTTGCGCGACGTCTGCCGGCAAATGGGTCTGCCACCGCACCCCGAGATGTTTCCATTTGTTATGGAACGCAATCCGATAACGCCTGCCAGAATCCGATATGACCACCCTGTTGGTCCAGCGCATTTACCACATGGTCCTACCTACGTACCGTTGAGGCGATGTACCTTTCATTTTCATTTATTCTGATCAGCCACCGAGCTTCACACTATCGAATACCTCATTTCTGTTCAGGCTGACGAATGTATTTTTTTGTGGGCGACGAATTTTGTGTACAGCCTAGTAGATATTTTCTCCTACTCTCCCGTCATAATGGTGCTGCGAACGTCATACCAACAGAAACGAACTTCTTGAAGAATGTATTTTCACTTTTGGCAGGCGTTCCTGCGCCAGATACAGCTTCCAACGATGGGACAAAATATTCAAGGAGTTTTTTTTTCTTTACATGTTTATTACAGTTTTCTGTTTTATATCATTTCGATTTTATGCACTCTTTTAATTGATGTGAGCTGAAGATTGTTGCCTGAGTCAGGGTATGGGGATTCGTATGGGCATCCTACATCATATGAAAGAACTAGATTCGCTGAACCAGAATTTTTAGCAACCAAAGTCTTAGACTTTTACACAAATTGTATTAGTTGCATGAGGTTCTCATTTAGTAGTAACTGGCTGCTTCTACCTTTTCCTGTAGGGTTAGTTCAAAGTCGGCATTCCTTAGTATACGAAAGCCCGCTGACTTAGAAAATCGTCGCTTGATGCCACCTCGAATGTGTTCAACTCAAAAATATAGGAACTTGGAGTAAAATTGAAGTAGTGTAACTGTGCCTAGTTGAGTGAACGACATGTTCTCGGGACTTTTTCTCCGTAGGCAGCAGTGTTAAGCACAAGTGAGTTTCTTTATTTGACGTAGACGTCACAGGTTTAAAAATTCCGAACCTGTGTTTTGACTCGACTTCTTTTAATTCAGAAGTTTCGGATGATGTCGTGAGCAGCCATTTCTGAATGTGATTTAGTCTTTCATATTACCACCAACGAGTGATTCTTTTGAGACGCAATTTATCTAATTGCTTCTTGATTCATAACTAAATTGTTCATATTGATTGTCAGTGCGTGGGTCGAGAAAGTGCATGGTTGTAATCTGCCGCCAGTTTTTAATGTACTCCAGTCCCTCCTACATTGCTCCTAAACCATACGTCAGAATGGGCGAAAATGTAAAATGGTGTTCCACAGGGTTCTGTTTTAGGCCAAATACTCTTCCGAATTTATGTCAATGAATGCGCTAAGGAATCGGATTGTGCGGCTCTCATTCTTGCGGATGGTATGAAAATTTGGGGTAAAGCCAACCGCGTTAATGATGCAAAAAGTTGCAATCGAACATCGACAAACTGAATTTTTGTTCGAACAGATCGCTTCTTGTTAGGACAACCCAGAACACGGCGCACCGTTCCAGTCATCCGGAAGTCACGCCTGACAAAGAACCGCAAACCGCCAGAACAGCCTTGCCTAGAAAGCCTGCATGTGGGCCAGACATTAGCACGAAGCTGAGTCACGCGCGATCTCGAGAGGTCAGCTACACGAGAGGGCCTGCTCATGCGGACGCTCAGGACTGGACCAGTAGGAACACGCAAACCATACAAAGGCTAAACCCTTATATACGAAGCCAAGGACGGGAGGACTGGGAGTTGATGTACACAGGGTGACTGACACAGAAAAGCTGTTATGTGGTATCCTGTCTGTCTTTTACTCCGCACCGAACTGACGTCATACTATTGGGGGATATAACACTTCTACATTTCAATCTGTCCAAATGCACAGCCCTGCACCTGGAAGTCGGCCAAAACGTCTTTTCGTGGTATTAGTATTATATTAACGAGACTTTAATAGACGATGTAGTAAAGCACAGAGATCTGGGTATGTGAACAGCCACTTATCTAGTACTACCGGACCATTGCAAGAAGAAGCAACGGAAGTCAACCGTACGATGCATCGAATTACACGTACGTTTCAATATTCCCTTAACACCTTTTGGAAGAATTTACAGCGCTTTCGTGAGATCCCAACTAGGATAGCAGCTACATCATGGATGGGAAAGGATATCGACTACCTCGAACAGATGTAGCGCAGAGTAGTGAATATGGTCGGTGGCCCCCCGTACCTATCGTATTCGGATTGGTTGAGTTTGCTCGAGTTATTCCCTCTGTGACATAAGAAATCAAGTTTTTGTCTGCTTCGGAAATCCTGGAATATCCGTGGTCGTTTTTGCTCGTTGTAACCGGAGGACGTCTGCAAATCGCCTGTACAAGTTAACTATGTTGCCACATTTACAGCGTCAAAAGCGAACGTACGCGACTAGACCGCAGCAATTTTTTCCTCGGCCAGTGGGTGGTCCGATCGTGGAACCTGCTGCCATGTAAGATGGTAAGAACCGATAATATCTTTATGCTTAAAAGAAGACTTTTTATATTTTTATTTTCGACAATGATCGTCTTGCACAAAATGACTACTCACAGTCAGTTTTGTCAAACACTTTGGGGTTCGCAACCTCTCCGCATTGAGTCACGATGGACGCCAACATTTAATACTTTTAATTATTTTGTACTGTGAGACAACCGCTTTTTAAATTCTTGTCATTTTCTAAAGACTGCAACTATGCGATAGTCTATTAAAAATATGGTTATACGGATCTCTGTCTGTGATCCTTGAAATATATAGGATTTTCAAAGGCATCGCCTCCTACCCTTTAAATATACTGACCTATATACACACATACATGACAGATCGTTTGGGGATTTTGTCGATGTCAACTGTGCGATTCATAACAGGATGAGAGGAGTGACGGTGGCTTGTGCATTCATCAGTTTATAGTGATATTACAATTGCGCTGAGTTTATCGCGATCTCTCCTCCTCCCATAGCTGAACCCTGTGTCAAAGGCAAGGTAAGAAGAACGGAGGCGGGAGAAGGGACAGGTAGCTGGCACGGCGTAAACCTGCGCCTTGGCGCACCACCAAACTTTATGGTCCAAAACGCACACTGGCCAGGATTTCACGTCACAACGCAAATATTTGACGGCACGGATCCCAAGTGGTTCGGAGTGAACCGGCAATACGGCATGTCACTGAGTCTTAATATTGTCACTTTTAATTGATTCAAATCCCCGACAACGACTTCCGGGAACCGATCTGGCCCCAGTGTTGGTCCAGCGCATCTACCGTTTGGACTGTTTAAGGCAAACGCGCGAGGACAGTTCGACCGTCGTAAGCGACGATGCTCGCCGTGCGCCCCAGAACAAGGCAAAAGCAGGCACGATGACGAGTGCATAGTGGCTGCTGACTTAAGTTTAAGTCAGTTTATGAATTCATAAGGCTTTCTCCCTTGAGCTCCCTATTTTTATCAATCACAGCGGTCAAATCAGCTGTTACATAAGCCATCCTGCAAATTTAACATTTACTTGCATGTGCAAGCCAGGTACGTGATTCCGCCACTGGCGCAATTGCGATCATGTGTGCAGCACTTTTTCAGGAAATGAGCATTTGTATAGCCCAACGGTGTTGGAAAGAATCACCGCGCCGAGGAGTCCGTTACATGACCCAATGGTTCTCTAAGAGAAGGCGTTCCAGAGGCTGTTTGTATGGTTTAACTTCCACTACAGTTTTGGGACATGACCGCGCAGACCACCCGCCCCAGTCAAATGGAGGAATTCGTCAGTCTATGGTACGTTCACGGGCTCTGCTAATAGAGTAGAATGGGTTTATAATAGCGCCCCTTGGACACTGACAGTCTCCTTTGAACTCAGAAAAAAAACCTTAGACACACTCATCCATTTCCAATGCGGTAGACTTGGATGAGGTCGCAGCGCAGTGTCTACCCACTCCTCCCCCTCCAGTCGGGGACGATGTCGAGACATAGGTAAGAAGACTGGGGGTGAGAGAGGACGCAGGCAGATGGCACAACAAATGAACCCGCACTTAGGCGCATACACAAGCACACGCATGCAGCCATTTAAACACACACGACATTTCAACCTTCTTTGTCGCAGATGTCCGCTATTCGCCCCACAGGTGGTGAAACGAGGGCAGGGAACTGGGCGTGAAGTGGTTTAAAATGATCGCATTCTTTCCTTCTCTCTTACCTGGGCCTAATCTTAACACAGAATCAAGAAGGCCGGGAACTTAAATGGGCGCAGGTGGCTGGCACGGCGTAATACCGCAGTCCCTGGCTCCGAATGGACAGCGGCCAGGAACTTACACAACAGAAGAAACGGGGCCTCGGATCAAACTTGGTTGAAGTACCATTGGAGCCATATTAAAAAGAAACCATCGCAGTCTATCTCGCAGACTACCAGTCCGCTTATTCACGCAGACACATTTCGTTCTTTATGTCACACATTCCTGCACGTTTGATGCATATTGTTTCAGAATTTTATTACCTACAGGCACAAGAACGACTAGTGAGCGCCACTCCGACATTGCACTTTGTTTCCACAAACTACACAAATGACCTTATTTTGTAATAGAATGGAATAGGTCCATTATTGCACCTCTTGGGCAGTCAGTTTTCCCTGAACTCAGGAAAAAAACTAAAGCAAACTCATCCATTTCGACTGCAATTTGCCTGCATTTGTTTTGGGTGTCTTTTTAGCCAATAGAGCGCAGATTGAGCGTTTGTTTTAAATTAAATAAGCCTGAGTTGCAAGGCAAAATTATCGCAAAAGTTTTGAAAAACTAACGATATGTACAATATAAAAATATAAGTTTTAGGGGGCCTGAATAATACGTCCCTCGTAGAAATTGAAGATCTTTACTAACGGCATGACCTTTAAATTATTTTCGAGTTGAATAAATTTGGGTGTCTGGTAGTTGCCGGTTGTCAGTCTATTAGGCCAGCTGTTAAGGGGCGGTCGCACGATTCGTTCCTGTTTTCCAGGAGGCTTGCCGCAGTTGCAATGGTAGTGATAACTGCATATAAGCAGAATAGCAATACCGGCAAAGGCAAGCGAGACTAGAATGGCCATTTCTGTCTTATCAGCTGTCGTCAGACAGCCATACCTGACTCCGAAGGGTGGAGCGCCTGGGGGTCGATCCTTTAACCTGTTGGTTCGAAGTCTCCCTTATCTTTGCTATACTGCTATTTTGCCTGCATCATGCGTCGACGTGCGGCCGCCGGTTGGCCTCGAGAGGAAGAGCCCTAAGGCACTTGTGAGGTTTACAGAAACGATAGGCGAGCGCCCCTCTACCAATTCTCTATATTCATATATTAGCACTTATGATCTCAACTGTACACGAAAAGGACTATTTGGGGCTCGGTCCCTAACCTAAAACTGCGGGTGGTCGTGTAGCATTCAGGCGTTGCAGCACATTTTTAAATGTTCACGCTACTGACAGCACTTTAGTGGCATTTTTTAAACATGAATATTTGCCGTCATCAGTACGGTCACCAAGGTCAGCGCCTATTATCCTGAACATACAACTATGCATGCTGGTCTCACTGCGAGGTCCGTGTAATCACGACAGTTGGCAATTTTCTAAGCCGTGGCTCTTACGCCACATTGGTAGGGGCAGGAACATGGGATTTTTTACAGTGAGGAGTTAAGCGCTGAACAGACGTCACGCACTTCATCCTACTCGACTGTCCGAGCCGATCAACAAACTAATGCCGATATTGGAAGAGGTGACTGACAGAGTTGTGAACATCTCGTCTATGCTCGCCGCATACGCTAACTACACCACAAACACGCGCACCAGGATTACACACGTAAAGGGTAGAAAGCTCGGACCGCGCAAAAGCAGAGAAGCTACACGGTGAGAGGAGTCGAAAAGCGTGCTTTCCATTTACGCGAGAACTCTTGGTGCTGCTGGATGTTGGAAGGGTGCATGCGCGATGCATTTGTTGGGGCGGGACATATGATGATGCGATCATGTCTTGCGGTGATTTACTGCTGGTTTTCATGAAGGGACATGTGACCGAATGGGCCTTTGCGGTGCGATGGATTCCTAAGCGATCGACCAGGACGATGTGCAAGATGAGTGCGCGATCGCAATGGCGGCAGGTTAGGACCGGCTCCACTGCGCCAAATAAAGGGGCGGTAAAGGTAAGGGTGGTAGTGGGGGGTTGTCAAGAGTTTCGTCTGTGTGCGGGGGGTGGGAGGTGTGATGTTCGTCGTCGTCGCCGAGGATATTCAGCATTATTCCGTTTATAGGAGGGATATAGGCAGAGGCAAAATGTTGTCGTCTGGCCAGCCAATCTAGTACCCTGCGCAAAATCATAGAGGTATTTAAAAATGTTCGGCCACAGTAATTTTTTGGAATGGTACTAATTTATCGTCTCCAGTCGAAGTGGCTTCTATACAGGGCAGGCATTCCCTTTAGATCTTCTCCTGTAAATTGGAAACTTGGACACATACTTGAAAGCATATTACACTTCCGGGTCCCCTTAACGATTAGTCATTGACGCCTATCGTAATGTCCTTGTGGGCATGGCGAAGTCAAGAAAGTGTTAACGTGAATCATTACACCATCGGAGTACAGAGCTTAGAAGCTACTTATCAAAGCCCTACTATATATCCAGCAACTAATTCATACATGAATTGCCCTAAATCATTTATGTCCCAACCTGGTTCAGGCTTCCCACCACTTAAGGCCAATTGCTCTCAGGTACGTCAACCTATCTCCTTTGACTTCCAATCTAGACCTAATTTCCCACTATTTCATTCTTTTAATGGCCTACCCTCACCCATTAGCCCCTACTTTCCTTCTAGCCTCCCTTCTCCTCCTCCCCTTCCTCCATTATTTAACTACCAACATGTCTATCCATGTTCTAACTCCACTAGCATTCCAATGTTTGAAAACTATATCCCCACCTCCTTTAGGTCTCATACTCAGCCTTCTCTTGCTGACTCCCCATACGTCAATAACTCTAAATTAACTGGTACTTATTCTCCAAGTGTCATTAATTCACAGCTTACATATCCGCCTCCAAATTTTTTTTAAATACCGTCGAAAATAGCATTGCCGTTCGAAACGCATTAGATATTATATTATTGAATGCCAGGTCTGTTATAAACAAGATGGCCCAAATCAGAGCCATTGCTCTGGAAATGACGCCTGATATTATATGTGTAACAGAATCTTGGACACATTCTCTAATTCCTGACTCTGCCCTTCTCATAGATGACTTCGATTTTTACCGCCAAGACCGCACGACTAGGCGTGGGGGTGGTTGTCTTCTTTATCTTAAATCCTACCTAAAGCACTCTCCCTATTACTTGAATGTTTCCTCATTCACGGGACACTTCTGCTTTGCATCTGTTATTCTCTCGCCGCAAAGAAAGGCAATTATTGGCTGTATCTACAATCCCCCAAATTCTTTAGCCAGTGATGAGTCACAACTCTGTGAAATCTTTAAATTAATTTCGGAAGCTGCTTTCGATGTTAAAATAATCACTGGGGATTTTAACCTTCCTGAAATTGACTGGGTTTCCAATAGCTGCCCACCCAGATTCCAGCCCTTTCAAGATATTGTCAATTTTTCTAATTGGTCCCAACTGGTGCGCTCTCCAACAAGAGATAATCACATTTTAGATCTAATCTTTACCAATGACATTGCTCCTCTTTCTGTTGCTTTAAAAAAGGACCTCTTTGACAGTGACCACGTATTAATTCATTGTTGTCTACCGCTTGCCTTTTCAAAAAAGACAAGCGCCGTTCAGACTTTCATGAACTACGACTGCGTAGATAGCGACTTAGCAAATAACTATATGAGATCCTTGGATTGGTGTGACTTCCTCACTTGTAGCGATGCAACCATTCTTCGTGATGTCATGTCCAATGTTTCCAATGACATTCTAGAGTTTGTGCCGCGTAGATATCTCAAGCCTAATTCTTCAGATTCTCTTGTTCCTCGTTTTCTTCAGAACAGACTAAAAAAGTTGAGGCGACAACTGCGTGACCTATCCACTAGTTCCTTATCAGTTCATCTTAGAATCACAGAGATTTTTGAGATGGCCTCAAGGATGCGCCAAGCGCGCGACAGGCAAAGAGAATCAATTGCTCTCAGTGGTTCGAACCCTGGCAAATCCGTCGCTAGCATCTTCCGTCATCGGTCCTACTCTAAGCGTGGTCATGAACTTCCACCCATGCTAAATGATAACAAAGTCTTCCTCACCGATTACACTGACAAGGCGGCGTTGTTTAGTGCTTTCTTTGCAAAACACCTTGCTACCGAGTCCGATCCGGTCCCTTTCTTTCGATCACTTTCAGATAGGACACTTAGTACAATTGATGTCTCCTCAGATCTCATTAAGAAACACATAAGCCGTTTGAAATACTCCCACTGCTCAGGAACGGACGGGATTCCGAATTCGATTATTAAACAAGCGTCCGACTTTCCCATATTGCTCAGTCATCTATTCTCGGTTTATATTTCAAAAGGATTCTTTCCTGAAACATGGAAAACGTCAATTATCATTCCCGTTTTCAAGTCAGGATCTCGGTCCGATGTTAATAACTATCGGGGCGTGCACAAAACGCCGTCTCTAGCAAAACTTCTTGAAATGATTATTTTCAATGAAATTCTTGACTTCTGTCTAGCTAATCGGCTTCTGAGCTCTAGTCAGCATGGGTTTTTACCTGAACGATCCTGCGAAACATGCCACTTGGCTTTTCTTAATCTAATCACTTCTCTTCGTAATGAGCGGCAGTCAGTGGTTGTTATTTACTTTGATCTTAGCAAAGCCTTTGACAAGGTGCCCCATAGACGTCTTTTAGTAAAATTGGAAGCCCTCGGCACCCGGCCGCCTCTACTCGACTTCATCAGGTCCTATCTGTCCAACCGATATCAGAAAGTCATGGTCGGTAATAGCTACTCGACACCCCACTCGATCACGAGTGGCGTACTTCAAGGCACGGTCCTGGGTCCGCTACTCTTCCTTCTGTACATCAATGATATTTCGACTGAACTCGGAAATTCGCAAACTTTTACTTATGCCGATGACCTCAAGTGTGTTTACTCATACTCTAAGGACACCGCAAATGTTTGTGTTGAAAAAATTAATGCCGATTTACTACGCTTAAGCAGATGGGGTTCGACATGGCAGATGGAGTTTTCATCATCCAAGTGTAGTTTCATGTCTTTTGGTCCTACCAAACTTCCTGGTCCCATAATTTTTCAGAATAACCCACTCTCAGAATGCCTCACCATAAAGGACCTAGGTCTAAGTTATACAAATAAACTTGCTTTATCACCTCATGCAGATAGAATCTCTGCCAAAGCCGCGCAGATATGTGGATTCATATCGCATAATGTTTTCCTTCCGGAAATGAAGCTAAGATTTTATCAAATGTTTGTTCTTCCAGTCCTCGAATACTGCTGTCCTTTCTTCGGTTTAATGAACGCCTGCGACCGTAATAAAATCGAAAATGTTCAGAGGGTTTTCACTCGGAAACTGTTCTCTCAAGCTTCGTCCAGTATTTCTTATACTCAGAGATGTCGGCTAGCGAACATTAAGTTTTTGTGGGTTAGAAGACTCGAAGCTGGCCTTTGCTTCCTTTTTCGCATCAACTCTAGCTCCAGTCTTCCGCACATTGACACTCTCACTCCGAGAGATCGGTCTTATGCCACGCGCAACTCCTGCATGGTGATTCCGCCGCCTCTTTGTGCTACATCTAAGCGCTCCCTATTCTTTGCTTCCAAATATGCCTTCCTTTAGAATAATCTTCCGCCTGAAATTAGATTATCGCCTAGGTTACTGATATTCAAGTCGAAATTACGCAACCATCTTACACCGGAAAGCATAAAGGCACTGTTAACGGTCTCATTCCCGAACACTCAGATTCTTGACTTCGAGGAGGGTCCTCCTGGGATTTAGTGGTAGATTAAGTGGTAACTCTTAATTATATCATTAGAAACCCCTGTTTTTAATTGGTTTCTAAATCCATCGCTATCCTCCCCCCCCCCAAAGCGACAATTTTCGCGGTTTTTGATGTCATCTCCCGCATTCCGACCTCATGCGGTCTGTCGACACTCACGGCGGAACCCTCAGTCTTCACTGTTTACTAGTAGTTCGGTCGTACCTCCCTTCCTTACTGCTCGGCTGAGCTCGAAGCGTGCTGTGGCCGATCGCATCTGGGTTCCTCTCGTCTGGCCTCTTTGACGCGGCGTACCAATCCGGCCCAGACGATCTCAATTGAGAATCCCGTATACAATGCCATTTGCAAGCCAGTCCTGTCTGACCCACATTCGTACCCATCGAGGCGGACACTTATTGATACCCTGACGATGACCGAAAACATTCCGTTATATACCGCCACCTACAGGCCAGTCCTGCTCTCTTTTTTCCGTTATTATTTTTAAAGAGGGGTTTTTTCTCCTGTAAAGTTAATCCAATCATTTTTATCTTTTTCCAAGGAGTTTTTTTGACCCCTCAATCATCATGTTTCTCAATGGACTTCTAATTCAGAAACTATGAATTGCATTTTGTAAAGATTCAGCCTACCTCGCATGCAAATTTATTTTAACTTGCTTTGATGGGACCCCGACGGGTCTTTAATAAAAATTATCTATCTATCTATCTACTTTACATATGTTACCTGTGTACGGAGGTTTTCCTTCTATCTTCGTGCTCGTTAGTTGGACCAATGGCCTGCCAATGATTTTCCAATAAATCCTCGATTCACGACGCAAGGCTTGCAGTTTGCTGTGGATATATGTCCATGTTTCGAGTCAGGAAGATTCTGTGCGATCGTATGAGGGGATTGAAAACTGCCTGTATAATTACGATTTACGCCTTGAATACTTAGTTTATTTTAGAAATCCACTGAAGTGCGTTGTGAGGTGATATAGGAATTCCGCAAACTGTGTCCGTCGTCCGCAAAGCTACTACTAGTGCCGTTAGTTTAGCGTCATCGGAGCAATGCGCACAAACTGTTGCATTGTTCTTCCGTTTACTCTGGCCGACCGCGAACATCCCCTTTCTAAGAGGCCATGCTGTTGGCACGAAAAGTGATTTCCCATGTATTGTAACGCACAGCGGTGGAATTTGGGGACTTGGCTCACTCGATCCTTTAGCAACCAAGGCACAGCTGATTCCGTGTCTCGCTACCGTGCGTTGACTTTCATTTTGAACTGATCCCTACTTGACTGCCCTCGTTTAAGTCATGGCATCGGGAGGTGAGCAGTAGCATTGTGCTCATAAACAGCCGACTAAGAGCGTTCATAAACCACCTCATTCGTACTTCTTGGACGCCCTGGCACAAACTCGTGTTATTGCTGCGGCGAGTACAAAATCAATCGCTGAAAAAAATCAGTTTACGTAGTTCGAAGCATATCTACCTGGTGTGAGCGAGAGTTACATACGTTTTTTACTCATTTTCTCTCTTCATTCATAATCATAAAGGACAACTACCCATTTATTGTCTGAGTCATCTGGCAACAAAGTGTAACAGCTGTTTCAGACGTCCTCCGTTGAATGTTGCTATTTCAGACCAACCTCAGTCCACACACGTTTCGTTCGCTAATGGCAAAGTGCGAGATCTGCGTAACTGCCAAGTTCCCCAGTTAGTTGATTTGATTGCAAGAGATCCGTTTCGCGTCAGGTATGATTGAGTAAAATGTTGGTATTTGCCACGGTGTCGGATAAGCCAACAAACCTCGCAATCCCGTTAACTCTAAATAATATTTTATGTTAGTCATCTAAGTCTTATGCTGGCAGTGTTGATTCGTCGGTGTGGTCACGGTCTTTCGGTCGCCGTGCTCGTGGGAATGTGATACCGATAACATCGTGCACAGATGATTCATCCTCTGATATGGCTGGGAGAGAGTCGCAGCAAAATACTGTCCTTTTGAACGACAGATCGAGTGGCAAAGGGCTGGGGCGACGTTTACATACAGAAACTCTTGCAGCATTGGGGCAGCAGTGGGCCTAATTTGTGGTGACAAATTTACATGCGCTCCATCCAGCATCCTTATTAGCCAAGATGTTTATGATGGATGGAATCAAATTCCGCAGTGAAGTTAGTGGAGAAGATGGCCGTCAGATATTGACATCCGACAGCATTTAAGGGATCTATGGAAGTGCATTTGTTTTAGCTGAGCATCTATGTGCATTCTCAAGTCCGACTTCATTTTGTCCTGTCCTGATCGCGCGCACTTGAATTAGCCTGAAATAAGAGGGTACGGGGCAGCAGTGTCAACGATGCCTATGATAAGAGAGTTTTCGTACATTGCCACACATATCATTTTTCTACACAAGCATATAAGTGCCCAGTTGAAGCCAATAGAAAAAATTCCACTTTTTTTTCTGTTCAGTCCTCTCATGAGGCTATAGCTCTGAAATGTGCACATAGGGCGCTTGGAAGTTAACGAAAATTCCGCCTCTCGCGGATAAATTGTCATGGAAATCCTTGGGGCATGAGTTATCATTTCTTCCTGTCGGAAGGTTGAGGTCCTATGGGAAAGCAAGAATACTGTGGAAACTGAAGACGTCCGCAAGCCCCTCTTAAGAAAACCAAAGTGGTGATAGAATGACCGTCAAAACTAAGAAGGCGATCGATATGATTGCATTAGGATGTAACTTGTTGGAGTTACCCTTTGTCACCAGCACTTCTTATCTAATGCATTAAGATCGCTACTTCAAACTGACAATTTCTGCCTTTAATTCAGGCGACCTCATCGTACTTTCCGGAGTTTCTTTATAAGAAAAGTCATTGTGGGACTAAATCTAAGTATTTAAGAGTCGCGGAAATTCCCATAGCAGTAATCAGAAGACCAGGTGGCGAGCATATGTAGCTTTCGATAAATTCTCGACGACTCAGTACAATTATATAGAATAATTTAGAATAGGTTTATTATAGCGTCCCCTTTACAGCTGTCTGTCTTCCTTGAACACAGGATGAAACCTAAAACAAACTCATCCACTTTGACTGCACTTTAACTTCGTTTGTTTTGGGTGTCTGTTTAGCGAATAGAGCGCAAATTGAGAGTTTTCTAAGTTAAAAAAACCCTGAGTTCCAAGGGAAAATAATTGCAAAGTTTTAAGAAAGAAGTATATGTACAATAGAAAAATTGAAATTTACAGTTTGGTAGTTTATGGAGGGTGGGGGCATGAATAATATGTCCTTCATGGAAATTGAAGAACTTTGATACCGGCCGGAACTTGAAAGGGAAGGGGTAGAAGTAAAAACACGTCAGTGATAAGGTGAATGTATTAAAGTTCGCCCTATAACATGGGCTGGGTGTGGGAATGTGGGGGAGGAGGGGGGAAGAGCTAATAGCAGTCAGTGTCAGGGGCGGGGTGAGAGCGGAAGGGCACGGGGGAGTTGTAGCGTTAGTCGACATTCAACCACTGTAGGCGCGGTGTCTGAACGCGGTTCTTCTGTGCGCACAAGATTGGTTTTCGCAACCTGATGGTGGCCGCCTCTGCCTTTGCTAACAGGCGCTGTACCAGTGGTTTGGGATAGATCGATGGGGCCTTATACATAGCTCGAAACGATTCACTGGAGTTTGGACATCATGTGGACCCCAATGAAACGTTTCGCGTATGCGTCGTGAATATTCCTCAGTATACGGTAGCATGGCAAGCGCATCCTATAAATACTGCAGTCCCATACGCATTAACCACACTTATCTGCTTTTGCCTCTGATAATCGGTTCGATCAGGAATCCGAAACGCCAGGCTAATAAAGCACCTGTCCCGGCGATCGTGTCTCCTTCTTCAAGACTGCTTCCTGCGACTCGTCTCTTCGCTTATATTGAAAGCTTCGTACGCTCGCCACCTCGTCTTCTGATATTTAGTTTTATTATCAGATGACTTGAAGGTCCTAAAGTCTATCTTGTCATTGAAGGGCTGCAATAGAAATCCAAAAATCCTTATAACTGCCTTGCGAACTGGGGACCTCAACGCTACCATCATCTTATTATACAGAGACTGCCAAGAGAGACCAGGGTTCTCTATTTAGAACACAAGCTGTGTTACTGTGTCGCATTACTGCAGTGTCAAAGGCTCTTAAGAGTAACATTTTAACCGAAGGACAGGTCAATTTTAGGGTGTGCACGAACGAGGTCGTGCGGTGACACCTGGGCCACAGTAGTTTTGGCGACGATAAGCCAATTTTTATGATTTGAACTGGATAGGATGAAATCAGTTCTGGCTTCCAAGCATAAAATAAAACTGCCTTATTAACACATGTTAACAACCACGATGGAGTAAGCTGTTTAGACCGCCGGTAGGTTTAGTCTGAAAGTTCTAGTGCGGTTTGACATCTCCATAACGAATTTCAAGCTGAAGATGGTCAATAAGGCGGGTAGTTGGAGTTGATTATTTCAGTTTTGTAATCCTAATTGCCGATGACTGAGAGCAGATAGTGGCGCAGTGGCCATTTGTTCGTACTAACAGCTACCCGTATATAGTTTTATTATGTTATTGAATTATAAATATAGTTAAAATATACTCATAATAGGGGATGAATTTAAATTTTTTTACCACAAGTCGTACCTATGCTAACTCATCTTTAGATGCCTTGCACGCGAAATAAACACGACTTCCCTATTCTAAGAGTAATTGTCACACACTGACGACTAAGTAAGTTACACAGACCGACAACTCCGTCGCTGGCAGCTTGGTTTTTCGAGAGGTGGGGTTGAGAATTCGAACATCCCGCAGATCCCATATTTATTGCGATGCTGGAGGCTGAGCGCAGTCAAACGTTTGGTACAATGTTGAGGTACCTTTGCACATTACAGAACGTAGGAAAGGAAGCGACTTAGGAATCGGGCTTTATGTACCCTGCACTTTGAGTTAACAGTTGACAATTTTCATAATGGTTACACGCCAATCAGCGGCATGGGCGATAGCCTCAGTAATCACATGCGCGTGGATCCGACGGTGAAAGCCTTTTTTGATGCTGTGTCCGCTGGAAGTAACGAAATCGATGGCTTTTTGCAAACTCCGAACATTGCAAAGCGTTTGTTAGTTGACTCTCGGCGGCCAAGTTGTCCCGGGGGAGACACGGTTCTTCATATCGCAGCCAGGAGTGGAAATATGCCAGTTCTTGCATTGGCTGTCGAGGCTGGTGCCGATATTGAAGCAGTGAATGCTTCTGGAAAACGTCCTTTTCATGAAGCAGCTCAGTGTGGGCATCTTGAATGTACAAACTTTTTGATAGAAAACGGGGCAAATGTTAACGCGTTAAAGCGTGGCGACTGGACACCTTTAATGTTAACGGTGGCTTCATGCGTCTCTGGTTCTACCTCTTTTCCAAAAGTAAATCAGCACTTGGAGATTTTGCGGTTGCTGCTAAAGCATGGAGCCGACGTTTCTGCCGTCAATAAGGATGGGTGGAATTGTCTTCATGTTCGTTCATTCTTTAGCTGTCCTTTTGCTTCTAATGTTCACGTTTGTACTGCGAAAAAGTTATATGTAGTTTTAATGCTGCTGGCATGTGTAACCAGACCTATTTAATCAGGAAAAGAAAGCATCGTCAAACCCGTGTAAATGGTCTAGTGACCACTTCGTGCTTCATTCTGCAGCTTTCTGGCCTTATTTTTGGTCTGAACAGTAGTAGCTCATAACTTCTAACCCTAATAGCAAAAATTGGCGTTTCGAGCTCGCGAATGTACGCGTTAGCGCCCCCAACCCTATCTGCGATTTGATTGGTCGATACGTGCGTCTCGTTAGCACTGCCAGTGGCGCAGTCGGCGGCGTGCACTGACGCATGAAAATCGATATCAACCGGTGCACCCGATGCTCGACCGGGCTCAGGCAGTCCCGGCGCGCCACTTCCTGCTCTGCCACCTTGCCGTGCGCACGCTCAGTTTGGCCTACATCGTTTTCGTGCTTTCCTGGCCCTGCCCTCTAACTGTTTTTCTTTTTTTGTGTCTATTATGTGGAAGGGTACGGAACTGCAGACGATGGGTACCTTACTGTAGACGCATATTGCGAATGTTTGTAGAGAAGTATGCAGTCCTTTATGGGAAAGGAGAAATGGTGTACAATGTTCACAGCATTCTGCACCTACCGGATGATGTCTTACGACATGGTCCATTAGATAGCTTCTCATCGTTTCCTTTCGAAAGTTACCTAGGTAGTCTCAAACGGTTGCTAAGGAAGCCGTCACAACCGTTGCAGCAAGTAGTGCGTCGATTAGCTGAGCAACAGAGTGTAAGACGTGATATCTGCATTCCAACAGAATGGACATGTAGGCATCAACATTCCGAAGGTCCACTGCCATCCACTGATGGATCGGCTACGCAGTATAAACTTATACAAAAAGGCAACTTGGTCATTGGCACAGAGCCCTCGGATGGTTCTGTCGCAATTGACGGAAAGTTAGTCAGTATCAAAAATATTGTACAGGACCCATCAGGTCAATTGCAAATAGTTTACGTCAACTATTGTGCAATAGAAGACCACTTCGATTATCCCATTAGGTCCTCAGCCGTTAATGTTTTCAAGGCTAGGTTAGACACCGATATTCACAACCTTATAAGGTTTTCCGGCAGAAACCTTAAGGCCACCTGTACCTCCTTGTTGCGAATTTAGTGAATATTTTTGTAGCTTTTTACTTATTTCATCTGTACACATTTTTCTATGCTAGGCATGTGTGCCGTACACAACAAGTATTCGTTAACAGAGGTATTATTTTTCTGTGGAATTACTTGCAAATTTCACCCAGATCTAGTCTCATATTACGTTCATTTTTTCCACATAGCTTGCTAGCAGGGGCGGTGTTGAGACAATTATTTATGAGTTAACTGCATTTTGTGCGGCTTTGGTTTCTGGAACGACGAACAATGGTCGCACTCCATTGCATTGCTTAGCTCTCTCAAAATCTGTCCAACCGGCCGCAAGCGCTCGGATCGCACACAACTTCCTCCTCCAGGACAGCCGGCTGTTATACTCTGCTGATGCTTGTGGTTGCCTTCCCATTATGGATGCCCTACGCCAGGGAAATTTACAACTAGCTCGTTACCTTTTGGACGAGTCAGTAGACTCCCCGGCAGTTTTGCTCCTTCGGGACAAACTGGGCTTTCAGGCCATTCACATAGCAGCCGAAGCTGGCCAAGTGAGTAATTACCATATTTTAAACCATGCAGTCTTTTGCGTAACTGTGGAGGTAAAATTTTCTGATGTGTTTTCTATGATGTTCCGTCTACTCTGGTTCATGGATTTAGTGTTGACTTGATGATAGATATTAGTGTCTTGAAGACTGCGCCCAGTTTTTCTTTCGCATACCTCAGATACTTGTTGGGCCCCTAAAACAGTTTCATATTTGGTGACAATGCTCCCCACGTTGTAAGTGGGTACCTTCTGCGTTAAAATGAAGTGATAGTGAGATATTTTACTGGCAGCATCCTTTTATTAGATCAATGACGATTTTGCACCTATCTCATTTCCACTCACAACTCGAATCTAGTCAGAAGACGACTTCGATCGGCAGCCGCGGAGTCACTTCGATATCTGCTCGCCCGCCGGACGGGATGATCGGGAATGTAACCATACACGCATTATGGACTGGAATTAGCTAATATGTGTTGCATTTTATACACGAATGTGTAAAACACTTTTGTTAACATGAGGAAGTTTTGTGAGAAGAGGCATGACCTCTCAACTGTTGAATGATCGACCATTTCATGTCTCCCTTTGTTCATTCTTCTGTTAACCAAAACAGTTGCCACCTCACAACCAGGTTCCATTTCATATTTTCATGCATGCCACAGATGCAGAGGCGCGGTATGCCCCCTATTCGGTTCTCAACTGACCTCTTTGGTGCCTTCTTCTCAGGTCGAAAGTGTTCAGTTTGTGTTTGATGCTGCCGGCAAGGAGAGCGCCGTATCTGTAACTATCGCCGAAGGTGGTCCCAGCCTCAGTCCGCTGCATTTGGCATGTCGGGAGGGTCACCCGGAGGTGATAAACCTCTTGACTGACGCCATTTGTAACCTCTCAACCGACACTCCATACCTTTTCCTGCTGCCTCTTGATGGTAATGGCCGCTCGCCGCTCTACTACGCGGCCAGTGGCGCCGCAGGTGTTGGATTCGTTGGTCTTCGTCGCCGTTTAACTTGTTTCAAGGACCTTGTCAGCGCAGTCGTCAATCTTCTTTGCAGACTGTCTGAACCACTAAAGACAACATTGAAGCGACGACTTGAGTCCTCCCTGATTGAAGCTGAGTCACTTGGCATTACGGAATTCACGAACCTTGTGGGTGTCATTAGAAGCGAACTTATTAATACAACTAACTCTGGTTAACAAGGCGTCCAATTTTCCCCTTAAAATGCGATTACGCTCATCTTCGCAATCTATATGTTCAACCTCCTTAGCTCTTCGGAATCCTTTTCACTCAGGGACATCACTGGTTCTCGTGAGATAATCGATTCCATTCTTGCATGTTTTTATATCCTCGATTAATTTTGTACTTTATATGAGATTTATTTTAGCATTGTTTTCGTCAAGTTTGTGTAGGCGAGTCGCCTAGTGCCTTCAGGTGATGTAGCTTTCTAAAGTAAAAGAACACTTTTTTGACTTCGAAATTGCTCTTGGCATGCTTTATTTAGCGTCAGTTTAACTTATCTGTCATTCACAAGGTTTTCTTCGAGGTCCCAAACGAAGGGTAATGTTTACTGGCTATAGGACGATCTGTCCACATTGATGTCACAGGACGAAAACTGTTGATTATATGGCCAGGCTAGTAGCGCTGCGCCCTGTAGATGGGTGGAAAACTTTTCAACCATGACATTTGTCCGGAACCCATTGTGGTTCTACGTTATATATCTAAATGACATATTCCCGCTCTCATTCGCCCACGCATTCTCTGGCAAGCTCCAGCATGTCAATATAATCTAGCTCCGATAAGGAAGATGGACGTATTGTACGGAAAATTTGGCTACTAACAGTTAGGAAGTACGGAAGTCTTACGAGTCAATTTTTCGCCCGTGCTATGTCTCGAGATTGTGGCGTTAGGATAACCGACTGTGCGAATTTGAGGCTATTTCTTATGGCTCTTGAACAAGTCCTGGCTGCGTAGTGCAGTAAAGAATTTAAGTTTTCAGGCCACCGAGTGACATATTGCGGCATCATCGACCCTCTTTCCTGTTCTTTCCCGTTAATAATTCGGGTCTGTTTATGAAATAAAATTCGAACAACAGTGTGTGGCTTCAGTTAATAATCTTAGCTGATAGGGAGAAGGAAAGTAACGATCAATTTCAGGAAAAAGTGAGCCTGTCTATCTGAAGTTTCTGATTTATGCTGGGGTTCGGTCCCAGAGAATGAGGGTCTGTCAGTCAACCCATCAAATTACCCAATGTCCCGACAGAAATTATTTGCGGTTCGAAGGCCACAGACCTAAAAGCAGCCGCGCATCCTTCGTCTCACAAGTGGTTAACGAGCCTTGTGAAAACTTATTAGTGTGTTGGAGCAAGCTCGGAGGAATTAAGACGATAAAGGGTGGGTTTCCACCCTGGAGGACTTGGAGGAGCGCACACCTCTTAAACCCTTGTCAAACTTTGATTGGGACGGCGACCCTTTTTAAAGTACCATCTGTCTTCTTAAAGCACAAGGCAGCCAGTTGGTGAGGCTTTTGATTTATCCTGATTTCCACAACCTGATTCCCGTGAGGTGTCGGCTGCTCAGCATGCTTGCCGATTTGACTCGAGGTTTAACATGCCCGCGCGTTCAACCGGCTGCGTGGCAGCAACCCGATCAAGAGAGTGGTGACGTTGTATCGAAAGAGCACCAGCACTGCATGGGCAGGTAGCGATGACTATCTTTTCCCACAGTCGCATGTTCCGTTGAAAAAAAAAACAACTTGAGGTTATCGCGGTTGCTGCGGCTGACTGGACGCGGAAGCGCCTTCTGTGCGTGTTGATCCTAATGTACACGCGAGCTGGACTTCTGTATCCATTCTCCCATTAGAAATGGTTCACATAGTAGTGGGTAGCCACTGCAGCTTGACGGTCAGTTTAGAAACCCGTGACACACCACGAGGTGGCAGCCCTGAAAGTCACGACTACTAGCACGTTGCGGCAGTTTGAGTGTGCCTGTGAGCTCGTGTATTGAGAAGGCACTGGCTTGAACGCGCTCCTTGTCTCTCTTTGTGTACTTTTGGCCATCCGAATGAAGGCAACTGGGTATGAAGTTGATCGTAGTAACTTCTGTCGCAGAAATTATCCGCCTAAGCCTTCTTAGCATGTCCTGGTTTCCCACACGCAAGGACCGGACTTTGGCTGGAAACGTTCTGGAAGTTGCTGCTATAGAGGCCACGATAAGGAGGCGTCGCAGTATCAGTAATAGCCCGGAGGAGGCCCGATTTACTCATGCGTTGGCAGTTGGCGCTTGGTTATTCAAAAACGCCCGATCTTCACTTCGGGACCATGCCCCCTCTTCCGTCCAAGCCTGCGTAACTGCGGTGTCCGGGGTCAGGCCGGTTTTATGTGGGGTGAAAGACGGTGGCCGACCTGCTATGCGCCTTTATCGCATGTTATTACGGCGATGTCACCAAAACTTGGTTCTAACGCTGCGATAAAGTTTGTTTTGCACAAGCTAAACACTTCAACCGTCGATTCCAACGATGTCCGCCCTGTGCTAAACAGCAAGGTGCAGCAGGCGCGGTGACTTGCGCGTGGACTAGTTTATAGTGATAGTGGACTTGCGCACCATCTACCTCGCACACCTTCCCCACCTGGACTCGGTGCCAAGACAGAATCAAGGATACCGTAAACTTTGGAGGGCGCACGTTGATGGCACGGTCGGGCTCGCACCTAGGTGTACTACCACACCCCCTGGCACGCAACATACACTTGACCAGACTTTTTCATCAACAACAACAACAACAACAGCACCCCAACAGGGGTCAGAAGGATGAAGATGTCTGGTCTGCAATGCCCACCACCTGTATACCCAGTGGAAGGGCAAGTGAATTCACCGACAGAAAACCAGGTGTCCGGGAACTGCCAGCGCGTATCAGCCTGCGAGGGCCTTGGTTTACTGATGCTGGCATTGCACACGCTTTCAGATACTGTAAAAACAAAGGTTACCATAACTGAGAGGTACGAATCGACTCGGGCGGGCACCAATAAGTCTGTAGTATGTTCTTTCTGAGTGCTCCGGGCCCTTGCCATTCAGTTTATTATCAATACCACTAGAGATCGGACCATGTAATCGAATAAACCAGAAAGCTAGACGATTTATCCACCGGGACGAATATAAATTCGATCCTTACGAAGGAGTGGGATTTGATGAAACTTAGGTGTGACAGCATTGGTTTCCCGACGAGGAATAGTGATTCTTGCTGGATGCTTGCGATCCTTTGTTAGGGTGTGGGAGCAGGTCTGTGAAGAACTAATTTGGGAGGGATTGAATACTCCAATAATGGCTGTTGTCGCGGTCTGGCTTGTCTTTTTTGTATCACCAGTCGTGCACTAGTATCTTTCTCCCGACGATGAGCGCTTATTGGGATTGGTCCATAGGTCGTGTGTGGGCAGGTCTCACCATTTTATCCTGACTGCGGATCAGATTATGAACTCCCCTTGTACTTCCCCGGCACGGCCGCAGTTAGGCAGGTATGAAGAGGGGTGAGGCGGAACCTAGGAGGATGATACGACTTTGCCCCTCCTCTCGCCACCACTAATGATGCAGGTGTTAGTCCGATGTCAATGAGCCTAGTCTCTGTCGCATTATGATGTATGGTTTCGCAGTCGAACATCTCGAAGCACCTACAGGTTATGGCCTCTGTTCTGCAGAAGGAAAGACTTGCGAGGCGCAAACTACCCAGTAGGGACCTTGAACACAATGCTTTATGACAGCTGTGCTCTCCGGTCGCTGGATTTTTTCAGCTGCTTCAGACAACATGGGTTACAAATTCCACAGTTGATGGTACATAGTGTAATTTCATTCGTGGGAAATTCGTGCGCGACGAGCTTCGGACTGTTGGCAGGTGGAAGACATTCTCCGTACAGGGGTAGCAACGTACGAGCAGTAACATTTTTTGTGCAAATGCGTCCAAGACGAACTGGCGTCATAACGCCTGAGGTATATGGACTCCTGTTAGCACAGCTGTGGGCAGGCGGGGTGTGAAACGGTTTATCAAGTAGATGACGAGAGTTCTGCTTGGCGGCTGCCACCGACGTCTACAGAAATACACGACTAAGGTCAGGCAGATAAAGGGGAGCGTCTCACTTCGCGTGATTCCATCGTTGATGACCTTGAGGAACATAATCGCTGTGCCGGGTGCATCACAGACAAGTCAAGAAGAGGGAAATTCTTAAAAAAACTGACTAAGTTGCAGTTAGCAGACACGGAAAGTTCGAACTTGGTCCAAAGTCTCCCATCTAAACACCTAACAGATCTACAACTGCGGGTGTTACGCCATGAATCTTTTTTAAACACTGCTGATGCCGATCTGATAGGGTTCATTGCAGCCCTCGAATCGGTGCCTATGTCAACTAGAACAACTGACAGCGAGAATCACTCCGTCCGGCAACGCGTTACCTCCATGTCGGCGGCGTTCAGGCCAAGAGAGGGAGAGAGCTATGAAAAAACGCGGAAGCGACAGACAGATGCTATGGTTTGTCGAGAAGCAAGAGACCAAGCGTTCTGCTGCGGAAACTTGTTGGCATAGAAGGCAGGCCACCTATAATTTGACAAAATGGATGCATTTGAAGCTGAGATTTCTCCAAGCAAGTTCTACTACCTTACTCCGACCCACCTCCAAATACCTTGTTGGTCTCTGAGGTCGAATGGTTCAATCACGGCCTCTTCGAACGTGACGTCGTTATTCCCATCAGACCCGACGAATTTGGCGTGTAGTCTGGCGTAACAAACTTGAGCAGCCATATGACGAAAGCCAGAGCCCTTTCATGATTAAGCATCTCATAAAGCCGTCAGAAATTTGCCCCACATGTCCGGAGGGAACTTGCGTGCAGACCAAGGGAGCTCCAATGGGCTAACCAGTCTCCGGTTGAGTGCAAGAAATGGTTCTACAGCAGGCGTTAAGATGCTGATGTGGCATCGACCTGTGCCAACGAAGGCAGAACTGATGTGATAATCAATATAAATAAGCCCTTCATGGTTTTAAGCAGACCTGTCATTTAGAGATCGCGCATGATAGTAGCCGGTGGTAAGCCTAACACTCCGCCCTGCAAAGCAGATGAGGAAGTGGAACAACATGCGTCTTCGGTGCCTAGCACATAAAACATTCATTTTTGTAGACAATTCGGGAGACAGAATGGCTTGGCCAGCCAAATAAGTTGTCAAAGCTAGTGAAATTACACCTGAAGATGCTTCCGAGCCGCAAAACAGGTTCCGATAGTGCTTTAAATACAAAGATGAAACAAGTGATGGAAGATTTGAGGGCGGTAAATGGATTGGGTCACTCGGGCTAGATGGTGTGGCTGGGAGTTGTTTTTTCAAGCAGGTGCTTGTTGGCCCCGTGCCAAGATCCTTTTTACTACGTTCACACAAGGCTAACTTTAGGGTCAAATACACTCCAGCATGCTCGCATGCCTGTCTTTTCCTTTCCTTTCCGCCGCCGCCGCCGCCGCCGCCGCCGCCACCACCACCACCACCACC
>CACRXP010000068.1:861857-890238 GCA_902702965.1 Spirometra erinaceieuropaei
CACCACCACCACCACCACCACTGCGCACTGAAGATTAAAGGGTGCAAGGGAGTCGGCTACAGTTTGAAGACACCGTAAGAGGGGGGAGGAGATTAGACAATCTGCGCGTCTACACTGTTCTGGGGACTGTGCATTATGGGCAGTATGATGACTGAAATGTGTGACGCGCCAACCAACCTAACCGGGTAGCAAAATAACCCATCACTTCCTGCTCTGCGCGTTTGCTTCCTGTATGACTGTGCAATTAAATGTGCGATGCCGTCGAGTACTGACATTCCACTTTATTTAACGCATTATTTGCACTATGAAAACAGTCGCCATTTGGTCCTCGTCCACTAGCGTTGCGTTGTTTTGTCTACAGGCGCCGTTATTTTGATGACGCGTATGTTATCGTCAGAAAGGAGAAAATGCTGCGGAATTGGCATTTCTTAAACCTTCGGCTGAGTTGCGTTTTTGGGGTTGCGACATTTGCCTGACAGTAAGTGCGGGTGAGATGCAACCTCCTGCACTGCATGGTCACACTACGAAATAAACACCATGACCTTTTGCACGCGCTGCAGAACGGATTAAAACCTGAGCAGGCAGAAGCGAGCGACTTACACCAGAGGTGGGTGATTGATAAGTTGGCCAGTTTACAGTTCACAAGGATCTCCTGTTGGATTGACAGGATGGACGCCTCACTGCCGAACACAGCGCAGTCTACGGACGAATTCAATGTCGTTCAGAGTCGTCAGGGTCTACTCGACTACACAAAGCGACGCCAACTGCGTTTTCAATATCGAGTGTGTCGGGTGCTTTATGGTTTGACAAATTTCGCATTCTTGGTAAGCTACCAGCCGTGAACTAAAGGTTTTTTGCTTACAGTTAACAAAAATCTAAGTGTTCTTGTCGGTTACGGGCAAAGCAGATCAATTTCCGTCTGTGCATCCCCCAAAAAATCGCAGAATAAAATGAAATAGGAGACATTAACATTATATTCAAGCGTATGAATGAGGGACCGCAAATGCTCAACAATCCCAGGAACAGGTATAGAGGAATACGTCGTGCGCTAGCACTTGTCAAAGAAATGAAAAACTAATTTATGATGACTAGCTCTATGGGATAGTTTGCTCTCAACCAATTGCTACGTTGGTGTTTATTTTGTCTTCGTTGACGCTACCGTCTACAGGGCTATTCCCATGCGATAGGCTTCTGTTCACTAGTCAGCATTGGAGCACAACGATTTGAGCCAATTAGCATGTGGCACGATTGACCGGAGTACTTGAATGAGCAAAAACAGCCTACTGGTCATGCATATCAGGGTGTTACGGAAGCATAATTAATGGTAACTTAGTTAACAGCGAACAGCAGCTGTACTTTCGATATATTTTTCATTACGAAAATCAAGTTTCGAATGACTTACCCTACGAACAATCTGGGGGCATTGAACTCGTACGTATGATGTAAGCAGAACTGCGTTTCAATTAATTGAGAGAACACTATCAATCGTACCTTTGGAGCTTTGCTACCGATAGGAATTCAAGCGTACAATCAATTGGTATTAAGTTTGTTCCTCATTACCCTCTTGCATCCCAGTACCACAAAACTCGGTAACAAAATTCTTCGTGTCATTTTTACCCAATTGCTGCTTTGCACACTTGTCACAATCACGGCTTTTCTGATGTGCTAATATCATTGGTCCATTTGCCCAAATTCGCTCATTATTTCGTTCCCGCAGTAAAAAGCGTTCGGAAATTCGACATACGGCTGTTTTACTTTTTTTGTAAATTGGCGACCGTTAAGCACGTTCTCTGGATCCAAAAAACAAATCCGCTTATTACTTGCCAGTTTGCAGCCACAAACTTACTCTCTACAGTGTACTCCTTTAATTAATTGGAAGGACGTAAATAGAGCTTATTCACGTAACACATCAGCGCAATGATTCGACGTTAATCAATAGAATGTTTTCAAAGCCTTTAGCATACCAAATGTTAATCAGTTATACGTAAAAAGTTATAATTGAGCCCTCTTGAAGCATTTCAAAGTTGCGTGAGCACCGCCTGGGTAGGAAGACACTTTTATCATAAGGACAGCCCGCACACGTAGAGCTTCTTATTGAGGAGGTTGTTAAGGCGCGTTTGGACCGCAAGTTGAAGCCCGTCAGGGGCCTCAGTAACTTTGGGATTTTACAGGTCTGTTGGATAGTGATGTTCAGATAGGCGGCTTCATCTACTGCAGTGTGGAAACGAACATTGACAGTAATTATGGTCTCTGTACGTTTGGCGGGAAGGGCTGGTTAAGGTGTGATACTCGTTTTCAGCGTGATGACGATTTGTCCAAAGCTGGTGCGTCCGTAGGCATAGAGGCTTGGGCTTCGCTATATGTCCATTCCTACTCTAGCGCTCCAAGCACAGTCGTCAATTAAGAGAGTGTCATGCACACCTAGGCTGGGAGGTTTCAGAGATCGCCGACGTACAACCGAAGTTGGATAATTTCCCGTCAGTTCGCTAGTTAGTGTTGACACGTTGGCCATCCTCCCGTTAGGCTTTAATCAGTATTTCGAACAGCATTGGGGTGAATACATTTGTGGCGAGAACACAGCCTTGCTGCTGTCTACTTTGATGTTGCCAGCTCAGTTCACACAGTCGGAGTTGCTGATGGCATCCAGGATGGTGGTAGCGTATGTGGGCTAACTCATGGAATGTCAACCGAAATTTCGAAATGCGTTTTCATTTCGAAAAGATTAATCAAGTAGGGTTGTTATACTAATAATCACGCAGCATAATTCTACAATACTTCAGTTAACCCAGGATGCTAGCTTTCGGCAGGACTCTTTTCCGGCTGCATGCAAAAGCTATACTCTGTAAAAATGACTACATAGTTAGCATGCGTTTTTCTCATTTATTTTCGATGCCTTTAAAAACTCAATTATGTTTCGTGGAGAACACGCATAAAAATGTTAGTCTTTTGCACATTCTGTGGAAAATTAAGTCTTCTTCCAATTCTAAAGTCGGAAAAGGGTAAAATTCGGTTTTTTAAAAACTCTTCCGATTCCCGAATAATTTTGAACCCGACCTGCCATTACACCTGCATTCAGGGATTACAAACTACAAGCCATATATTTTCCGCCTACGGAAACCCATGCACTGCTGTACGGTATTAAGAGGAAACTATATGGGGTTCATAAAATATAACAGTGGACTTGAGCCATATTATTAACTTTGGAAGTCACATTGGTAAATGCACAGACATGAAGTTTTATAAACGGCCATTTCACGGTATTAAAAATTCTCGCAATTAGAAATTTTCTAAAAACCGAATTATACCCGTTTTTGCATGCCGTCGGAAAGGAGTTTGTTCGAAAGCCGGTATCCTGCGGTAACTGAATTATTGTAGAATTATGCTGCAAGACGATTAGTTTTACAACTCCGCTTGACTAATCTTTTCTAAACAAAAACTCACTACGGAATTTCGGGTGACATTTCATGAGTTATCCCACCTACTGTATACAAGTGGCACCCAATTTCCCGGCATTCGTCCGCAGTTTCTACGCTGGTAGAGTCATATAGGTGGTCTGTTGGAATCAACACTGGCACACAGCTTGCGAGTCAGTTTGATATTTCTCGGTACAATATTTAGCTACCATGGTTGATTAGGGGGCGAAACAGTGCGATGGTTCGACAGGACATGATGCCTCTAGTTAAAAGTTGGGGAAGATAGACTTTGCTGCCGCAAGTGGCAGGGAGTTTCTTCGTAAGCTAAGTGCCAGGCAGTATGTTCCCCGGTGCGACGTGCATGCGTGAGCCCGGACTTTTTCGGCCTGCAGCCAATCAACGAGGGATGCAACGTGGATCGGCAACAAGCCGTCGCTGGACGTCGACTTGGTCCAGGCGGAAAATTGACGGGGATGCTGGGCCGGACTAGAGCCACGAGATTGGGAGGTCGCGCTTGAGGTCATGGGAGCAGACTGTCAGAGGAGTTCCCTCCGGTCACTGTCAGAGATTTGTCGGTTAATGTGCATCTAGGTAAGTGAGAAATGACTGCATCATCGAATTCTCTCGCAAAGTTCCCTTGACACCAACTCTCTTGTGGCAGTGAGACAAGTATTCCACTAAGTGAGAACTGTTATGTCTGTGGCCCCTAGATGGAGTTTTCTCCATGGACTAGCTTCTCCTCCGCCGCAGGGAAGACGAAAGACCAAGGCCAGTGTTGCTGCACATTTGAGGAAATCTATCTTGGTCATCTTCCTAGATTTTGGATGGTTGGCTGAATACGTATCAAAAGTAGTGGGTAACAAACGTCGAGTTTTGGAACTTCCTCGTCAGATGGTTGTTTCACCTGAGTTATGTAGTAACGCAGTTTCGTTGTGTCCGAGGCAGCGGGCTGCTGTGAGGAATGTCTTAATGTAATTTTAAATCACGCAACCGAATGGTGGGGCGGTTTGCGACCCTCGGTTTCATTGTACAACAGGAGTCATGATGACGCAGCGGAACTCGCAGTATCATGCAAATACCGCTGGCGGCGTTTTTAGCATCACAACCTCTGACCCAGCTTTGGTCAGGTCGAATCTCGAAGTTATATTCGATCATCACGGCCCGACGTCAACCGACAAAAATCGGAATTTCAACTCGGCAGCAGTAGTTAAGAGCTCGGTCCTCCCAAATTTGCGGCCTGGCGTTGACCAAAATCCTAGTCGGCTTGATGCATAGTTAGATAAGCCTTATGGGTTACAAGGGTCCGATGTGAACTATTGATTCTCGAGGTCTTGCTTCTGTTAGCTCAGAAGCCTTAGTGGATCGATGAAGGAATTCCAGAGTCCATTTACGGCCTGCCTCGTCTGGTAGCAGCATGGTGATTGAGTATCAAGCAAACCAAGTGGGGGTCTAACCTACCACTGCCTCAAAGAAGGTTGTGTTTAGACTTAAGCAAAACGTTTTCGGGGCTACTTGACAGTTTCGAAGACTATTACAATAGCTCCAGGCCCTCGCCAGCCGGGATAAGTGAGGCAAGCATTTGAGTGGAAAATGCAAGGTTCACAAACCGGACGTAGAGTTAATCAGTCTTACGGATTATGGCTCGTTCCGTTCTCGCCGCTATTGCACTAGCCCAAAACGGGGGTCCTACTTATTCATACAGGCATCAGCAGAGGTGCCGTAGTTACGTGGTATTTTCCCTATTATCGTCCATGAGGTTAACAGTCGGTAGACGAAAGCTGACCCCATGTCACCAAATACGCTCATCCAAATGGGTCGACTGGGACAAGTCTTTGGTAACCGGGAGATAACCGTGAAGGTTAGGTTGACTTAGCTCGCAGTCATAATTTGCGTTCGTTGCTTTAATCAACCAAACGAGTCTTTCAGCTGTCGGTACGCACTGGCAGCCGTGGTTTAGAAGGCTGACCAATCGGTTACCTTCGGGACTGAAGGTCAGGTTTCAACGGATGCTTTTAAATATGGGCCTTCCCTTGTGATAGAGGATCTAGGTCCTCTCGTTTCCTCAACGCCAGGTACAAGTGAAGCTACAGGCCGGGACATGTGTGTGCGTATTGGTAGCTGTTGGGTCTTGCCGACCACCGCTCCCACGTCAGCCTCCATTCATTTTTATCCCGTAACTGGACTCTGGACAAAATAACTATAGAATAACGTCTACTTTAATAACTACAGTAGATAGTTCTCGGTACTAAATGCGCTCCGGCCATGAGTTTTATCCTGAAAATTCCCGTCATTTGAGAATGTTTGTTCGTATGAGTGAGTGGAGTAGGTACCAGACAGGTCCGGTGCATTATAGACAGATTCATCTGCAAGTCACAACAACGTACCTTCTGGGACAGTAGTGGCATGATGTAGAGTGTCTCAAAGCGTCCAGCTAATGCGATATTTTCTGAAGGAGTTTCATCTGGAGCACAAAGGAGGCCCTCGGGTGAGGAGAAAGAAGCAGAGATGACAGCAGTTCAAATAAGATATCTGCTTATTGGTGTGATTGACCGCGATATCGAATACATTTGAAACTTGCTGTATTATTTGCCGTATTGACAGAACAGGTAATGACTAGAAGCCAACACACGTGTTTCGTCGGTATAGCTGATACTGCATGACAGGACTGCGAGGGGCTCGGCTTACCAGTGGCCCTCTCAGCGTTTTTCCGCGAGCTCTCTGGCAGATATTGCAGTTTTGACACTTTTGCCTTTTAATCTCAGGCTTCCTTAACCGACGTTCATCAGATGCAGCGGAATAACTGCGTAATATTCATAAACTGCTAACGGACAGCCAGTAATATACACAGGCTGCATGATCTACCGTACTGCCACCATAGGTACTAGGATTCAAAACCATTTTCTCCAGAGAGGTTGGTTAGAAGGGCACTTAGTAGGCAGACTGTGCGCAGGTTAGATTTCAACTGTCAGCAATCGCACCCTCAAAGACACGCCTACTTAGATAAGGCGTTCAGGCTATAAAAAAACCGCTCGCAATAATTATCACGGAATTTAGTATGGTGGTAAACTCTTCGAGAGTTAAACTTCACATACTCGCGGAAGGGGACGACTGACCACGTCAACTGCCTCAGCAGCTCTCACCACTTTCAGCAGTAACGGACTCGACTTCTTCGAGTATTTTGTGTGCGTTTTATTAATTTAAACCCTCAGACAGTTTAGCCTTCGCAAGAGACCACATCCATTGCCTGCCCCACAGAGTAGGCGCAGCGCCGGCGGCTTGCATCTGAACTATTTTGTAGTGGAAAGACTTGCTTTACATCTACCTCACTTTTTCATCCCTCACCTGTTGGCCAGACGATCGGTGAGCTTGGGTGCAGTGGTCGACGAACTTAGTCAAACAGTTTGCCTGTGACAGACACGACCCGGTTCGTAGTACATGTAGCATCCTTGGATTTTATATGCGTGCCATAAAGGTCACACTAACAAGAAGCCAAGGCAGTCTAACTCTCAGTCCCCCAGTCTTCCCGAAGTATTTCCATGAGGACCGAGTTATCCCGTCGGTGAAAATCTTTCCATGCCGGAGCACTTAGTGCCTCGCGATAGCAGACCATCTAGGTACGGCAAACAACCCATTCATTTAGTCGATCTGACTACTTTAAGGCAGTTTTAGGACGTTCGCGCAGGACACTCAGAGTCTTCGAGCAGAAGGTGAAAGATAATGAGAAGAATGACAAGAAGTGGACTTCTACCTAACTTCGGTCTCCAAGACTTCGCAAAATATCACTTTCCTTTTATTAGGTTATTGGAGTTCTCGCTGTCTTCGGTGCTTCGCGTACACTTTACACAATGGTTGATTTTGACGCTGACCTACTGGCCTCCGAGTTCACGCGTGACCTACGCAGAGAAACCAAATTCACCTATGACACTGTGGCCTACATCTGCCTGACCAGCGGAGTACTGCTTCTTCTACTCGCAGTTTTCGGTTTCCTAAGTGAGAGGTCAGATAACCGGTGGTTTTCAGATGGGGTACGTTCTTTAACCGCTAAGTCCGTCAGGCCTAACCTGCCACACTCTTTTTAAAACCTTAAGAAATGCAGCTAGACACAACGAAAAAATTATGATATCGAGTCAGTAGACTGATTGGCTAAAATCCAACCTTAATCTTGCTTGAAACAAAGCACCCTATCATGAAGTCACGGCTTAAATCCCTGTTAACCGTGATACTAAACTTTCGTGATAGTAAGGTTTCTAGGACTGGACTAGGTGCAGTAGTGTGTACGCGTTGGCGAGAAGAGACTAGTGTGCCTTGGACCAGTGATAGTACAATGAAATCCAGTTTAAATTATAATATGTCATATTTTTAAAAATTTAAGATTCCTTCCAGCCGGGTGCCACGGGTACGCGGTATGACGGAAATAAATAAGCCAACACAGGCTGCCTCATTCTCTGCTGGTTATTTCACCGTGAATACACTCAACGCCTGGACTGAGTTTATTGATTTTTATTAGTCAAACGGAAATAGCGAACTGGACACTTGAATATGCCACTTCTCCGCCCTGCGAATCCTTTCTGACATGTTTTATAAACGGACGCAGCAGAACTAGTAGAAAGTAATGTCTGCGGAATTAGAAACCGTCCACTAAATCAGTTCAAAGCTAATGCGCTTTATCAGAAAGAGACAAAAATTGACTGAATTTATTTTGAAATATCCAAAAGGCGACTGACATAAGCCGACTTGTAGTTAGGCAACTCCTTCGGTAAAATACACGGGAGTGGTGTCACTGTAGAGCATTACAAAACAGCAGCTAAACCCTCACGTGGTGGTCAAGGACTTCATCGACTGAAATATTTACGCAAGAGGACGAATAAGTTGATTGAAACCGGCTTTACGCGTCCGCAAATGCGAGCAGGATGGAGTTGGTGCCTAGATGATTAGCGTCAGAAACCGTGAAACAACGTCAAACGTGTGCGGGATTTTGTCTGCCGAAGACTCCAATCCAACGTTTCGGACCACAGACTGGAAATATTTATATGTAACACTTAGCTTTATCTGGTTATTTTTCAACTCCCCGATGTAGGAAAGAACTAAACTACGAATTGAAACAACGCCCTATAGACAGTCAAGATTCCTATAATAAGCTTTATCGTAAAAAAATTTACACTTTATCTTCTTCGATGTATAAATCTGCAAGTGCGACAATTCAGTGCTGGTTCAGTCAGGCCAACTTTAGCATAAATGTGACTGACGGTACATTCAGTGAAAACAAAAGCTGGATGCACTTGCCAGTACCGCCCGAGAAGCCATTCACCATCAACCCCTCCTGCCAGGTTGGTTTATAACAAAGTTACAAAGGTAAGATTATAAGGGCGCAAAGTCGAATGATGCACATGACTGTATTTCTCACCCGAATATCTCACCATCTCATAAACCTGGCGGGTTAACTGTCGCAAGCAACGACTTTCATATTCTGCCTCACAGAGTTGTCACAACTTAAGTTTATTCACGGACACTCGTACTGGCGTGCGCGGACCTAGAGCCGGCGTCGCTAGGGGGGCTCTGATAGCTGCCAGGCTTCTGTAATAATAATAATAATAATAGTAGTGTATTTTAGGGTGATAGGCAATGCCCTTGATGACCCTATTGAAAGCGGTCCATACAATAGAAGTGTTAAATGCACATCTTTCTTACATTTTGTCAGTAACATATTTGTTCTCGGATAACGTTTTACAGTGCGGGACTTCGAAGGGTGCGGCCAGCGGTCTTTTCAATATACAGATGAAATTTTAAGTGCAGTTATATACAATCAGCATAAAGTGCAGTCATTTGCATAGTTTGAGAGGAGCAATTTAATTAAAAGGCAGGGATGTGTTACACAGAAATGAAATCAAGAAATGAAATTTATAGTTGGCCACAGATAGTCCTGTAGTGAGAGTCGTCGTTTATCAAAGATCAAACGATCCAGCTGCCATTTGAATACAGCCATTGTATCAGATGTCACTATTTCACTTGGGAGTGAGTTCCACGGTCGAACAACACGCTGGCTGAAGGAAAACTTCAGATGGTCTAGGCGTGTACGCTCCCGCTTGACTTTGTACGGATGACCGCACAGGTGACCCATGGTTGTGAATTCAAAGAAGTCGTCAGTTTTGAACGAACATTCATGCCCGTGGATAGTGCGGAATGTCAATAAAAGGTCACATCTCATTTGTCTATAAGATAGGATTAACAGGTTTAGCTGGGTCAGTCTTTCTGGATATGACAGAGTCCTGCGACCGTCCACGAGTTTCGTGGTCCGTTGTTGCTCCTTCTCTATGGCATCACCGTCCTTCTTCATCCAGGGCATCCATGATGGCATTCCGTATTCCATATACGGTCTTACGAACGTACCCAATATCTGTAAGAAGAGTTTTGGAGGAAAGATTTTGAAAGCACGCCTAATCCAGTGCATGATACTGGTTGCCTTTTGGACGACTCTTTGCAGAGCTGAGAGGGCAGCATGTTTGAGCTTAGGTCTTTGTGCGTGTCCACTTCTTTTAGTGGAACCCCATTTATGGTGTACTGGTGTTTTGGGAAGCGCGTCCGACCAGATTCTAGTCGCAATACTGCACATTTGGATACGTTAAACGCTAGAAGCGACTTGCTGGACCATGCAGCCAGCTTACTAACATCTTCCTGTAGTTTCTGCGCGCCGTCAACGCAGCTGATTTTTCTCCAGACCTTTACATCATCTGTAAACATGCTGCCATCACATTCGAGGTCTGCAGCGCGGTCATTTATATAGATGAGGAAGAGGAGAGGACCCAAGACTAAGCCTTGCGGAACGCCGCTTTTTACTGGCACCCATTCAGATGCAGCATTAACAACAATAACTTTTCGGAGCGTGCATGACAGGAAACCTTTAATCCACTTAAAAATGTTGCCCTGTATTCCACACTCCTAAATCTTCCGTAGGAGTCGTCCATGGGGAATGCTATCAAAAGCCTTCTTAAAGTCAAAGAAGATGACATCCATTGGACGGACATGGTCTAAGGCTCATGTCCATTTTTTCTGCGAGTAAAGACTGCTTGTAAGACAGGAGTGGCCACGACGAAATCCAGCTGAGCAGAACACAACATGTCCCTCTGCTCCAGATACGACATTAAATGCCTTTTAATAAGTCGTTCCATGACCCTGCACAGAATGCAGGTTAAACTAGTAGGACGGTAATTTTCGGGCTCCAACCTGAATCCTCCTTTATAGATTGGAGAATTATGGACCGCTTTCCATTTCTCCGGCAGTTCGCTTTCTTCCATGGACTTCTGAAATATCATGGACACCGGCTCACACAGTAGGTCAGGTAATTCTCAGAGGACAAGTGGATGAATTCTATCTGGACCAGGTGATTTGGCAGGTTTCCGCCGGCGTAGTTCGGTCCTCATCAACGTGAGTGAGAAGAAAAGACTGTCTTCCAATAGAGGACAGGAAGGATTTTGTCGTTGGTCTACGTAAGGCACAATATACAACTCCAACTGGTGTCATTCGCAATCTCCGCTTAAGCAGGACTGAGGCGCGATAATTGGTGACACTCTGAATATACTCTCACCGATAAGACGCCACAAAACAACCGGTTACTTGTGAATGATTTCCTTTTTAGGTAGGAATTATGGCCCTGCATCTACCGCACTCTCTCCCTCCTCTGACCCTTCTTGTTCTGATAGCAGTACACCGTATAGATGGTCGAATGTTGGCTCTGGAGCAGCGGGGAACTAACCTAAACGGCCCGTCTGGGCGTGCCGCGTACGACCTGTCGCACACACAGCCTCCACCATGCTTAAATTTCTTCACTGAGGAGGACACGAGTCCGGAGACCCGATTACCTCAGCTGTGGGACGCCTCCGCCCCTGCGCCGATTAACGTTCGAACATTTGAGTTTAGCCCTAGCTCCTAACGGCATTCCGATCGCGACCCTTACCCCAAACACAACAGGAAAGTTTATGCCCATCGGTAGCGTACCGACTGATCGGACTACTTCTAGGGGAAGATAATGGGGTGTATTTCCTACCATAGCTGTCACTTATACAATTTAAACGTTAGGTTGCACAACAGCACCGGCGCTTATCTGACTTTCCATGCGTTTGATTTGTTAACTTTCCTGTGGGCCGTTTCAGTTTGCCATCAAACCGCCTATCGTCTGAGATTCAGATTTTCGCCGAGCGCACGACTTCTTGCCAGTGAAATAACGACCACTTATTTGCGTATATGCATTCCACAAATTTTTCATCCCATCCTGTTTTAGTACACGTGCTTCACCAGCCTGCTGGCTGGCTTAGCGGTTGTCAGCGTCGTCGCGATTACAATAATTAACAATAAGGTAAGTTAATTTTTAATGCATAGAATGTGCGCTGCAGAATTGTAGTAGTCAGCTCGTAAAAATTGAAAGTTGAAGAAAAAACGAGCTAAAGTCTTTTGTTTTGGAAATTTTTTTACCGCAAATGTGGTATTTTTAGTGCACACGGTTTTAAGAGTACAGTAGGTGTGCTAACTCATGAAATGCTAGCTGGAATTCTGAAATGCGTTTTAGACCTGAAATGCTTACTTAAAAAGGGTTGCAGTATTAATTGCCATGCAACATAATCAAATGATATTTCAGTTACTTCGGGATGCCGGCTTTTCGACGAACTCCTCTCCGACCGCCTGCAAGAACTTCACACAGTAAAAATGACTACATAGGGAAAAAGAATTTTTTTCACTGATCTTTGGTGCCCTTAAAAATTCAAGTATATTTCATAGAAAACATGAATGAAAAGGTTTCTTTTCTATTTATTTGGTAGCAAGTTACGTCTCCTTTAAATTTTATACTTGAGAGAAGGGTATAAGTCGGTTTTAAAGGACTTTTTCAATTCCCGAATAATTTCGAACATTACCTGCCGTTACACTCGCATTCACAGGTTTCAAACGACAAGTTGTGTATTTTCCGTGTACGGGAAATCAGGCATTATTTTAAGCTATTTAGAGGAAAACATATGGGGTTCATACATTTTGGCAGTTGATCTGAATCATATTAAAAGCTTTACAAATAACGTTAATATATAAAGGGACACGATGTTTTACGAACTGGTATTTCATGGTCTTACAAATTCCAACAGAAACTTTTCTAAAACCAAATTTACCCTTACTTCAAGTATAAAATTTGAAGGAGACGCAAGTTACTACCAAATGAGCAGACAGAGGAATATTTTCAGTTTTGTTTTCTATAAAATATATTTGAGTTTATAAGAGCACCGAAAATCAATGAGAAAATTGCATGCCAAATAAGTAATCATTGTTCACAGAGTACAGTTTTAGCAGGCGGTCGGGAAGTTCATCCAAAGCTGGCATCTCGAAGTAACCGAAATATTTTTGATTATGTTGCACGGTAATAAATACTACAATTCTACTTAAGTAATCTTTTCGAGTCTAGAACACATTTCGGACTTTTGGCTAACATTTCATGCGTTAACACAGCTACTGTATCCGGGAAGCCAGTATATCAGCCCCTAGTCGGCATGCTACTGAAACAGAACATGAGGAATTTTGATGATTCTCTTATGTCCCCGTGACATGCCATGGCCAGTTAGCATGAAGAATTTTGCGCGACAGAGTTCGGCTGTTCAATTTCGATGACGGTTCCGGCAATTCTTCACAAAGTTTGTAAGGTAGTTTTGAGGTCCATATAAAGTTTGCGTGCCTTTTTGCAGTACTTAAAGATGCGACGCAAATAGGTTCTGTAACAGTCTGCTTGGCAGAAAAAGATGCGATAGATACAAAAAGTAGCCTGGTGGCTTGGCGTTTCGCATTGTCACTAGAACCCGTCATCAGACACAGTCGCAGATAAGAGCGATGAAGGCACAAAATGTGGAGTATTTACAGGCCGTCCTTTCAAATCCGCCATATAATTAATGACTCCAGCATTCGTCGCTGGGGTCCTATTTGGTGCGATGATGACTTGTTAACAATCTCGAGTAGTTAGCGGACAGAAGGAACCTGTTGCGGATTCTTGGCGTGATAATTACCCGACATTTTGGCTCACTGTCGTCGGAATTTTCGGTCGCCCTCAGCCTCCTGCACGGCTAATTAATCTGCCCAAGTGAAGTCTCGGCAGAGAATATGGGCTTGGGAGGTCACCGCGTTTGTTGATCGACCAGGGACGGGAGATCCATGACTTAAGAAACTTGCAGTTCACGCAGTTGTCGTTCTTTGAGAGAATTGCGACCCCATGAAAGTTGAATATGTTACCGGATCCCGTCAAAAGAATTGAGAGCCAGCTTCATTCCTTCTCACTGCTGCTGCTGCACATTTGGTGATTTGGGAATTTCTTGTCGTGGCAGTGGATCATTGGCCTCATGAGTTGGCGACTGATGGTTGCTTCTGGTTTGTCTGCAACTCCAGCTCAAGGTGGTGTGAGCCGACGACTGACGGTTTCCGAGACGTTCTTCGCGTACAGGAGCGCGCACCAAAAGTTGAGGGGCGGATTTGAATGGGTCTCTCATCCTGTTTGCGTGTGCGCTGGTTAATGAAGTTGCGTAGATTACTATTCGCTTCACGTACTTCTCGAAGATAATGTAATCCAGCAATCCCATCAGTCAATGCACTCTGATGCATCTCAATACGTCAGTACTACGCCCTTACGCAACCGCACTTGCGGTTGATTGGCTGGTAGCTGCTGGTGTTCAGCTTCTGAATTGTATTTGTTGCCTTGCCGAACGCTATAGATTAAGGCTGTCACAATGTTTCCGGCAGTCGAGGACCTTAAGGAAGTATAGCCAACTGTTCTCGTTGTTTCCCCTCGTAAATTGTATGTCGGGAAGATTGCGTTAAAATGTTTTGCGAATTCAAGCACCTGATCCCTTTCGATGACGTCAAAGATATCATGCGCGTACTGAGTCCAGAAATTTCAAATTGTGGCTTTGGAAGACCAATGACTCCAAGCGTTGTAGGGACGCGTCAACTATGAATTTCGAAATCGGGGAATCCACTGACGCGCCTTACACTTGCTCTCAGATTGTTCTGTCAGCGCAGTTGATGCAAGAGCATAAGAACACCTTCACTGTCATCACCACCAGCCCAACCACAATCTTTAACATCATGCACAGCCTTGCTTCCCAAATGACAGTACCACCATCCTCAAGCGGTCTATCTGAGAGAGTCCCAACACCGGCACGTTGAGATGCACTGCGATGAAATGGAAGACATGGCTGTTGAATTGCAATATCTTCGACGGGTGATGGGGGCCAATGACTACCCGCACAACTTTGTCAACCCATGCGTACGCGGATGACACCAGAAACCCAACCCTACCGGCACTAAATTTTGATGGGCGCTTCCGTACATGAGGAACGTTTCGGAAGCCGTTAGCCGCCTTTCCACTCCACTTGGAGTTGGATTTGCACACTGGCCGGAAGCCACCATCAGGCTCCAGGTCATGAGACCGAAAGACCCACTGCCATTGCAGGAGAAGTCTGGAGTCGTTTACCGATCTGATGCAGTTGCGGACAAACCAACAACGTCAGAGAGATTAGGAGATTACTGCGGACGTGGATTGCGCAGCACACAGCAACGCTGGGGAGGAAAGACGCCAGCTCGCAAATAGCAGCTCATTTCACGGAATTCGGCCATATTTTCAAGTTTCCAGAAGTCGAAATCCTTGTAAGAGCTGACATTCGCTCGAGCCGCGGGCTGCTCCAGTCATGGTTCTCAGGCCCGCAGTCCATCACTCGCCTGTTCGCTTCTATCGACAGCCTAACTCCTGTGTTCTCATTAATCAACTGACCCGTAAGCACAGCCTTGAAAAGATGCTGACCTTGAGTTTTTATGGAAGAACTGTCGTCGTCATTGTCGTCGATGTCGTCCTCTTTCTTCCTCTTCCCTTGCTGCATCCTCCTCCTCTTCCTCCCCTCCCTCCGTATCTTCCACTTCTTCTTCTTCTTCTTCCCACCCTCTTATCATCGCATGTTTTCCTATTCCCTCTTCTTTCTAACATTCCTCTCCTTTTTCTTTATCTTCCCCATCACCGTCCACAGCACCACCGTCATCTACAACGCAGGCCCATTAACAAGCAGGGACCTCAATTTACAAACCTTAAAAATTCCGATTGCCGTCTTATGAATATTTGCGCTCAGCGGGTTTACTGAACTTGTGCAAACCCCGGCCCTTTTCACAGTATTTATTATAGTATTCTGTCTGTTGTAAACCAAAAACTGGCAAAAAAGCACATTTAAAGATAACTGTTTAAATTTCTAGGTTGTTTGCAAAAGTATTTGGCTAGCACGAGCTGCGTTCATTATGCATGTACATTTCCCACCACCATACCTGTATATAGTAAACCATCAAGCGTCATTTTATCACCCGACAAAATAAAAGATCCATATAATAACAGGCCTTCTGAATGGATTACACCTGCTAACAGTGAAACATGGATCTCATGATCATCCAAACAGCAACATCAAAGTTTGAATGCGAAGACACTTCGCCTGTTTTCACGAAAATGATATACGGGTTAGTGTACTTATAATGGACATAAGGTTCGGGCAATTTAAATGGCACAACACAAGATACACCTCCCCTCTTAGGATTCATAAACCTTCGGCTTGACATGATCAGAACTTGAAGGTTCTGTTTCAGTTGGGAATGTGACATCTCAGGAGGTGAGCATTCAATTAAAAAAAGGAATATTAACCTTGAATTCCAAAACAACCTTCACAATCAACCACAGATCAATGACAGGCTGATATGTGTTTGTAAACCTGGTAAGATATGATTATTTGGTCCCACTTGGTGGGCACAATACTGCCGGGGTTGGGGTTAGGGTTAAGGGTTAGGGTTGAGGGTTATGGTTAGGGGTTGGGGTTAGGAGTTAGACCTAGGGTTAGTGATAGGGGTTAGAGCAATTACTGCTCAACAACTCAAAGTACAACCGGGCATTCCGGATAGCTTTTCTCTTGACCTCGTCTCTTCTGCATTCCCCGGCCCCGCCAGAAAAAACCCCTACCACCACCGTTCTCATACTACAGGGGGTTGTAGTTTTCTTACTTCATAAGCCCATCTGACCGTAAACCTTGGTAAAATTTTTGAGTGAATTCAGATAAACTGAGGGTACTAGATAATATTAATCAGTGTTAGATGCTTGGAGATTCAACAGCGACAGGAGCTAGTCTGGACATTTTGCTACCGTTTAGACGGTAAGACGCCAAAACAATGCCCAGTCCTCAAAGGATTTTTCGTAAGCAGTATCTTTTGCGGATCTGTTTGTCTCCTAGTAATTAATTGCGAATTGTACGCTTAATGCTGATAATTCATGTCCTTACCCTCATCACTCCGTAAATTTTAGGAAACATATAAAGAATTGCATATACTCCAGCGGGATTTTCCTTCACACTATGCGTCTTCGAGAGAAATTTCAGCCGATACAAATGAATATTCACGAGAATTCTCCGGGTATATGGATCGTGTGATGACTAACGTAAGTAGATCAAGAAAAGCAAAACAATTATGGACTTACAAAAAATTCTGTTTCTTTAAAAATATATTTTGGAAAAGTATTTCCGACTCATTGAAACACTGCAGTGTTGGGTATATTCGCAAACGTCGATGCAATCAAAGCGCGGACCACAATGAAACTGTTCTAAAATCGGTCGAAATCTATTTCGCCTAGGCTCAAGAAATTATAATTTTAGGCCAGACACGATTATCAGATTTATTCCAATTAAGGTCCACATAACCGTGATACTGAAGATTAAATGTAGGACCGAACAATTTTGATTTCAAAAAATTCAAATGGCTTTACATGGACAGCTTTAAAGAACTGGCTATGTCATTTATAAAGAAGTTCCTTAAACAAGGCGCCAAATATCGATAATATTCAGTGTTAAACTACTTTCAGTTAAATTCTCATTTTCCTACGACAATGAGAGAAACAAATCTGCTTGAGATAACTAGAAATCAAATAACGCCAATTTATTTATTAAACCTACAAGCTTAACAAAGATGTATATTCACGTAGTTCATATAGGCTGCACCTTCACCTAGGCCAGTACTGCAGGTTATTCTACTATAATGATCAAAGAAGGAATAGCGTAGGCTTCTTCCTTCACAACAAGTAATTTACGCACCAATCACATAATTTGTACAAATTCTGTGCCCCATCCTTCCTCACAAAACGTATTTAATAGCACAACCACTTTTCTCATAAGGTATACCCTCTGAATATATGTCCTTTGGAAGCGCATATGTGCAAGTTTTTTACACAGAACTTGAACAGCTAGTCCTTGCTCAATTCTGCCGAAAGCGTTTTAGGAGTTGTAGGAGTTGACCCTGCACCGTCCGTACGAAATCCCTTAGTAAGGACTAAGTTGAGCAGTTTGCGAATCTGGTAAATTTAAATAAAATCGCCGAATACTTTATCGATACAGCTGGAAAAGAAAAATTAAAATAATTGTTAAACGTAATCGAGATAATGAAGATTTACATCTTTTTTAAATTATACAAATGTGTAAAAGTGTCTATTGCCGGAAATACAAAAATGATCGATTATTTGTGCTCTATTTCACACAACAGCGAGCCATCGTAGCTTGCCTCCTGATGAAAAGAAGGATATTTGACTGTCTTGAGTACTCCAGTATTATGCAGACCTAACCAGTGAAAGCTGTTATTTCTGGCATTAATATGTGGGCCGAAGCTTGACACTTCACCTGCATCCAACTTATCGGTAATTTTTTGAATTTACTTCTTATTATTTCAGCTGGAATGCTGCGGTATAAATGGAGTGCGTGACTTCTATGATGCAGGGCTCACGTCAAGGAAATCCGCGTCCGTATTTGCAATGGAAGCTGTCAACCAAAGCCTTATATTTGAAGAAGAATTTCATGTACCTCCGCCTTGTTGCTATTTCATTGGTCAGTTCGAAGAACAGAGTTTTCTAAAAATATTTTCAGTACTATAAACTTTTGCCCGCTGCATACAATTCTTTAGACAGTATTTACCCCATTTATAGAAAGGTTACTGCATAACACTACAAACCTACACATCTATTCAAAACTAGGTGTGTTTCTCTGGTAAACTTTCCAGAATGGTTTCCTAACTCGTCGTTGTATTCATAGGCTATACGAAAAAGCAGTTAACCATTTAAACGTGTCTAACAAACGATTCTGTGATTGGCCAAAGCCCACGTAAATGCACGCCAACGTCTCTTCACCATTTCGTGGACATCAACTGCACTCGTTTCCATTCCTCCTTCAAAAATTGTATGTGGTACCCAAATCGCTATGCCGATCGATGCATGCCTCATCTGAGTGTATTGCTTCCAGGACGTCCGGACCTCCCTTGTTTGGCAGGCGCCAACAATGCGAGCATTCTTCCGTGCAAAATTCTGCCCAGTGTCCAATGTATGCATGGACACCTGCGATAGATGTTCTCGTCTCCTCACCGTTAACTCATGTGCGTGTATACGGGTTGAGACAGAATTCCCAGTTTGGCCACGATAGACGGCATCATGACAGTTCGACCATCGATTTCGATGATGTCCACCGTGTGCCTCACAGCAGGTTGGAGCAGGGACGGTGACTTGCGCAGGGGTTTATAGTGCCAGTAGACTTGCGCTGCATCTACCTACTCTCTCTCCACCTCCCTCGCCCGAGCCCGGTGTCAAGACAGAGTCAAGAAGACCGGAGACGAGGGAGGCCGCAGGTGGATGGCTCGGACGGATCCTCACCTTGGCGTTCCACCACACGCCCTGGTCCACACAACAAATAACCAGGATTTCAACCAACACAACAGAGATTTGGAGGCTGGCACGGCCGAAGCCGCACCTAGGCGTGCCGCCAACGCCTGGCTCGGATCCCACACTGTGGTGGGAGTGCCATAAAGGCCACATTAAAAAGGAGCCATTGCAGCCTGACTCTCAGACCGCATCCCGTTAAGGAGGAGGTCCAAGGTACCCCGTCAGTTGGCAACCTTCCAAGCCACCGCTTTTAGCGCATCGTGATAGCTTCAAGCGCGTCAGATTGATTATAGTGAGGAAAAAGTGCGCTGAGTCGTCGACCTCACTCTCCCTTCCCATTCCCACACTCCAGCCGCCGTCCGAGCCGGTCAGCAAACTGGAGTGGTGGATGGGCGCGGTGGCTGCCACGGTCGACTGACCGTGACTGCGCGCGCCACAGCACGATCTGGCCCCCCATACACACACAAACACCAGGATTTCACACAACGGGGGTTGAACGGCGTGTCTCTCACTTGCGTGAGAGGGCCGTGGAAGGTGCTGCTTCAGCCCGTTTCCAGCCCACCAGTCCGCCACTCTACACAGCACACTCACAACGCGACGAACTGCGTGAACCGAGAGCGTGCATCAATCAGCAACCTTCCTATCCACGACACTTGAAGTGTCGGGATAGTCTCGGACTCAAATCACCCGTACAGCCGAAGCCGCGTGGGAACCGAAACGAGATGCACACTTCCCACTTGCGTGGAAGGTGGCAGTTGGTGCATGCGGTGGGTAAGTGTTGATGTGTGTTGGTGATGGTGGAAGAGGGTAGGGAGTGTGTGGATGTGTGGTGTAACCGGCGGTTGTCTACCGCAGGTCGTCGTGGATGCGCATGTAGCCGAATAGGCCCATGCGGTCCCTGAAAGTGCGAGGACAGTGTGGACAGTTGAGACGAGCTTGGTGGGTGTAGGTTGGTGCTCCAGGCACTGGTTCTCCGGTCTCTGTGCGATGGATTCGCAAGTGACCGACCAGGCCGATGCGTGAGGTGAGGGTGCGATCGCAGTGAGGGCAGATGTAGTCCTGATTCTCATTGCTGGAGTCAGGAGAGGCGGGGGTGGTGCCGGTTGTTGTGTCGCGGTCGGAGATGTGCGAGACGGCTGCCTGAGCGGCAGCCGTTGGGGCAGTGGTGGTGGAGGAGGAAGAGGAGGAGGAGGATGATGGAAGTGGTGGTGCAGAAGAATTCACAGAGTTATTCGGCGGCAGAGAGGACGAGGATGACGCGGGCGGGGGAATGAAGGTTGGTGCAGTTCGAGAGGTACAGTTGATCCGAAGATGTCCAACAAGGCCGATTCGAGCCCGGAATGTCCGCTTACATCGAGGACACGTTGGAAGCAGTTGTGCGGCAGCGTTGCTGACTGGAAGCAGTTGTGATTTGCGGGCTTCGCGTTTCGCTTTGGCGGCGGCGATGCGGTTGGCTTCGTGGACAGCAGCGCCCGTCTTCGCTGTTCTCCTCCATGCCGGATGATCGCAGGCGAACTCTTCCCAGTTGGTCGGGTTGATTTGCAGTAGCTTCAGGGAGGACTTCAGGGTGTCCTTGTATCGACGAATTGGGCCTCCTTGACGACGAGAACCCGTCGCGACGTCTCCGTAGAAGAGTCGTTTGGGTAGTCGCTCGTCGTCCATGCGCACCAAGTGGCCGCTCCAGCGCAGCTGCATTTGTCTCAACATGGAGTAGATGCTGAGCATTCCCGTTCGTTCCAGCACATCAGTGTCGGGGATGCGATCCTGCCAGTTCAGCCGCAGGATGCGACGAAGACAACTGAGGTGGAAGTGGTTCAGACGGCGTGCCTGCCTCGTGTACACCGTCCAGGTCTCTGCTCCGTACAGTAGCGTCGGCAGGATAACGGCCTTGTACATCTTCAGCTTCGTGCTCAGTTGGAGACCGTGACGATTCCAAACTGTGCTCTGGAGACGACCAAAGACTTGACTGGCTTTCGAGATCCTGTTGGCGACTTCGTCATCAATCTTGGTGGTGCGGGAGAGAGTACTGCCCAGATACGGGAAGTTCTCCACCACTTGCAGTAGGGTCCCATTCACGTTGATTTGCGGCGGCGCGTTGGGGGCTGTGGCTGAGTTGGGTGGCGGTTGGTGCATCACCAACGTCTTCTGCGTGTTAATGATCAGACCGAAGTTCTCGCAGGCGGCGGAGAACAGGTCCATGCTCCGTTGCATCTCCTCTTCTGAGGTGGTGTTCAGGGCGCAGTCGTCGGCGAAGAGGAGTCCGTGAACGGTTGTTGTGGATACGCGTGATTGGAAGTGCATCCGCCGTTGATTCAGCAGGTGACCGTCCGTCATGTAGGCGATGCGAATCCCGGGACGTTCGTCGCGGTAGGCGTCCATCAGCATGGCAGAGAACATAAGACTGAAGAGGGTTGGTGCCAGCACGCATCCCTGTTTCACTCCGTTAGTCACTGCGAATGCCTCTGAGACAGCTCCGTTGTCCGTGACTCGCGCCATCATACCGTCGTGCAGCTGACGCACCATCTGAGTGAATCGCTCTGGACAGCCGAATTTCTGCATGATCTTCCACAGTCCTTCACGATTCACCGTTTCGAAGGCTTTCGTCAGGTCCACGAAGGTAGAGTACGGGTGGGTCCGCATCTTCTGACACTTCTCCTGAAGTTGGCGGGCGGCGAAGATCATATCCGTGGTCCCCCGATGACGACGGAAGCCGCACTGGCTTTCCGGCAGAAGGCCCTGTTTCAGGTGGTTATTGAGGCGGTTGAGAAGGATGCGAGCGAAGATCTTCCCGGCGATGTTCAGCAAGGAGATGCCAAGACGGCATCATAATTAGTACGTGAACAACATCTCTTCTACCGAGGTAGCCAACCTTGTCCTTAGGATGGGTGTGCAAACCGCGTGTGTAAAGCGCTTACGCTGTTGCATTTGTGCCAAAGATTTAAGAACTTCTTGCTGTATATATTCGGTGTAAGGAAAATAAAATACTTGTCTGCATTACTAGTGCACACTGCATTTTATGATGAATGTGGGTCATGTTGCGAACCTCATAAGCAGCCTTGATAACCAGGTAGAAACAATGAACTATCGACGGAAATTTCACGGTTATAAAACTCATATGAAGTGAAACTCTATTAAAACCAAAGATACCTGTCTTCGAGTATAGACTTTGAAAAATCCAGATTTTCTTAAAAAATGCAAAACGTGACTGTTTTACTAAGTTTTTTTATAAAATACACTTGAAGACATAGGAGTATTGAAGGTTAATGGAAAATATATATTATGCATGAGTTCATTTTTTACTAAATGTTGTTTTTACAGATTGCCACAAAAAGCACTTTCAAAAGTCGAAATTTTGGCGTAAGTGAATTATTTTGCGATTATGCTGCGTGTTGATCAAATTTGGAAACTATCTAGGTGACCTTTTCTACTGGAAACCACATTTCGGAATTTTGACGGAGCTTTTGTACTGTGCGTACTACTTATACGTTCGGTCATGCTTAGTAATAGTGCTAAACAGTAGGTGTAAGTCTTTCAATGTTAGCTGTACTTTAAAGACCCCATTAAGTGTGCTGATTTCACGAACGATATACGGCCATTCGCCTTCATTTTCCTTATATCGAATACTAAACTGCATCTCTGCCGTAGTTAAGATCTTTTTTGGTTGGCGTATGAGGAACTCATAGTCCAGAGCCATATTACTGAAAACAACTGAGCCCCCTAACATGTTAGCCACTTTTTGGGTCAGAAAACACACTATGTAACTGGTTAAGAAAATCGACGCGACTTCGGTGTGTTTCGAGGTCACACTGACTTCCCATCCTACACAGTAAGCCCAACTTCCTACAAATTTCGCACATTGTGAGGAAAACGTTTAAATACTAAATGTACCGAAGTGTATTCCTTTCTACATATTCTTTACCACTTTTCACTTGTATGCATATCCCATTCGAACAGCCAGAGCTTAGATTTCCTAGGTAAAATTGGAAGCCCTACAGTTTGATATATGTTTAGACTTTCAAGCTTTTTAATTATGAAATTTCGAGAAGTGTCTCTTTTACACCGTGTTTCGATCAACCTTCAGCCAATACTGCTAACGAAGTTGGTCATTCAGAGGACAACTACTGCGTCGTACGGTCCAATTCCACCATACGAGACGCCCCATGCCGGAAGGCTCTGATTGCGATGAATTCAGCAGCGAACACGAAGAGCATTGTGCTGTTTACTCTAATCACCTTCTTTCTGGTAAGGTCACCCTATATCCGGTTTCTTTATCCATCCTAGGAGATTCTGAGCACACAGAGATGACAAAGTTAGCTTCGGGTATTTGTTCAAAGAGATAGATGACAGCGTTTTGCCTACTGATCACACGAACCATCAATGTTTCCATCTACATGTCTTTGGTTAAAAAAAGTGCAGTTTTAAATTTTGCTTTCGAGCACTCACATGTAGAACACACTTGACGAAGGGCAAACGGGGAAATCTTTTTTCTGCATAGATCAAGATCGCACACCTCTAAAAATCCCTTTTCAATGAGGTTCTACTTAAAAATTTAGTCTGATGTAGTTTGGTAGCCCCACCCGAAGTAAACAAACCTCAGTTACCTCTAATACAGGACCACTGAAAATAAGAGTTTTTATAGGTGAATTCGGGGAACGCACAGGCGACTAGGTCGATCAGTTGTATGCAAATGAAAAGCTATTGGGAGTGCATGGTTGCACTTTCAATAGTTGCGCCAACCACTTACATTAACCCATGATCACAGCCCCTAACCACTAACCATAACTCCTAATCACAGCCGCTAACCCTAACTCCTTATTCTAATCCTTAACTCCAACACCGACTCCAACAGTATTGTGTCTATCAGGTGGGGCTAGCAAACCACATCCTAATAAAATTTACTTTTGACAACAAAATCATTGACTGCAGCGTTCGTACAAGGGATACGTTCCACAGTGTATGAGTCAGGGCTACCAGGCTTCGTACAACTTTTACCTATGACATCAAGACGCACAAGATTGCCTTTATGTCAACATCATCAGTCTGTGCATATTCTGAAAGAAAACTTACAGGACAAAACTCTAACAGAGGCAGCTTGATAAAGAAAACAGGCTTGGCAGAAAATCAAATGGATGTGCTTCCATTAGGGTGAGGAAGAGATAAGTATTCGTTGGCAAACACCCTCCCATCAGTTTGCGACGAACAGTACCGCTTATATAGGTGTCACGGTTCTGGATAGGAGAGTAATTCATTTTAATGGAACGCAGGGCAGTCCAACCGTCACGACCGACACTGCACTCTATGTGTCACGCAGTAGGGTGGACGCAGGAATGGTGACATCCGCAAGAATTAAGAGTTTGTAGTAGTTGACGTGCACGTTTTCTGCCGCACTCTCTCCTAGTTCACACACACACAGGAGCCCACTGCAAGAGTTGAGATCGGGCGCAGGTTACTGACGAATCCAAACAACCCGTCTACAGGTGCCATATGCCTAGGCCACGCACAGTGGACTAGGTATTCACCAAAACGTCAAAGCAACAACTTAGATCCCAACTGAATGGTGTGCTATTAAGGTGACATTACGGAGCAGCCATTGCAGCCTGACTCTGCGTCCTGAGATGAGGATTGGAATGACCCTCGGTTGGCAGCTTTCCGGACTACGACGTATGCTGGAGGTCAGGTTGTTTACAGTGAGGAATATGCGCTGAAAGCCGAACTCACTCGGTGCCAATTTTCAGGCCCTAATTCACTGTTCGGGTCGGTTGGTCATCCGATCCGGGGATGGAGCGCTCTTGACTGCCCTGGCATGTACCTGCGCCTAAACGTGCCACCACACTCCCCTTCCATATGTGCGACAGTTGCTTTGGGCGTAGTGTCCGAATAACGCGCGTATAGCACACAGTGCAAGTAGAGTGATACACTGCCCTTTTGATCCTAGAGGAAATTTATCAGAATCGTGCCGAGGGGTAATTCATGACTTGTTTTGCGTACGCAGCCAAGGTAATTTACGATTTCACGTAAGCGGAAATATATATTTTTTGTCATTTAATATAAAGAAATTAGAAGATGGAAGACTTGACTATGGAAAAGATATTCGCGTGAACATACCTTTATTTAGTAACGTTTTTTTCATTTTGGCTAGATGTCGTACACATTCATAATGCGGAGAATTCTGTAGGCAGGGATGTAACTTGCTTCTGGAAATAAATTGTCAACCAGATAGGTCTTCGGGGAAAATATACGCAAGGTGCCCTAAAAGTACGAATTGCAATGATAAGTTAAGAAAGGTTGTAAGTTACGCATAAATAAATGAACGTTTTTGATTCAGAATATTTTAAACTTTTTACCACCATGCTTTAAAACCGCCTGAATTTTTGCAGAATTAACTGGAGAAATCAACATCTCATTAGTTTATTCCTACTCGTATCAATGGAGTTCTCCAATTATTAGGAAGTATTTGCGCATAATCTAGTTTAACGCTGACTGCCCTCATTGTTGTAGTCGTAACAGGAAGACTCGATGGTCGCTTGTCCGTGGATAGTTTGCAGAAATGCCTAAAATGCCACAAGACTATTTCGATGTCTCTAAAGTTCACTTAACTCTCTCATAACTGACTGCGTAAATGTGTTCGCCTGGAAGTAGCGCACAAGCTTTAGTTTTGTGAGCTCGGGTATCTTGACGGGCTTATTGCAAAAAATATCATCAAATAACCGAAAAAAACCGCCACAATGACTCCCGAGAAGAAAACTTTTTTCCTCAAAATCCCTCTTTGAGGGGACGCTGCGAGTGCACTCCTTAGAAGTCGCCTTGATATAGCTGTCTCACGAACCTTCCCAGCAGCAAGGGTTCGGTTAGTATTCTCTACTTACCCTATATCACTTGATAAGGCAAGGATGTTTTTTCATCTCAGACCATTTCAATGCGCATTTGCTCTACTAGATGCTGTGGGGCAAGCTATTTTGGTCGCACCAGTGGGTGCCTCACCATATGGATACAAGAAAACCTCCCTAAAAAGGGCAAACGTGGGGGCATAGGCAGCGCCATTGTTGATTCCGGTCATTATGTTGACTCCAGAGAAGTTTTCGCGTGAATTACGAGGTCACCTAGTGCTATCCTAAGCACCTGATCAAGCGTCTCTTAGCAACAGCAGGAGCGGCCGCAATTGAGGGGTAACGACTGTTGGCCTTGTGCGCGCTTAAAAATTTCGCGCTCCTCCCGTACCGTGGTCAAAGGTCGACTTACTACGTGTAACGCTCCGCGCATTTTCACTTTCACCCCGCCTGTGTGTTTTAAGACGAAATTTAATCGATTTCTCTAATCTCTGACATGTTTTTGTTTGACATCTTTCCCGTATAAATGCACTAGCCCGACAGCAATGTATTGAAAACAGACAAACAACTAGCCTTCCGAACATGTTTGGTGTGCTGTTTGTGAAAGCGTCCTGGAATTCTGCTGGACCTTTTTGCCAGAAGAACTTTGACTAATTCCATCGAATATTTTTTCACTACAGACTACGGAGTTTCATCGTGCATGTCTTTTTCCCACCTGGGGATTTTATTTACTTCCCATCAACCCAGCATTGGAGGAGATCGTGGCAAAGTTGTCTGAGGGACAGGCTACAGGAAGACATATTAAAAAAGACACGAACAGCTGGCATGACTTCGTCTGACCAATCAACCATTCCAAGTCAGTCCTGCTCAACTCTAGGTTCTCCTAACCTGAGATTTGAATCCGAACTCCTTGGTCTTTGTATGTTACCATATCCACGGCTCCACCACTGAGTCACGAAACCTTTGTGCTGTCGCCTGACGTAGGGAACATTCGGTATACAAGACTGGTCGTTCACCGACGGGGTTACGGTGCAGCCTGAAAAAGCCAGAAAGGGCCTTTTTTGATGAATCTGCCCATGCCAGTGCAACGTTAGGTTTTTCGCAAAGCAAGCTCTAGAGAAATTGGTTTTTCACTGTTCAGGGAGTCAGTTTTAAATGACATTTCAATGAAACGACTGCTTTATCATCTTTTCGCTGATTCAAAAACTATACCCGGTGTGCTAGTGGAATATACGGTATTCTCTCGTTCCACTGAAACGTCATATATTGATATTTTGCAGACAGATGCGTGCGGCAAAATAGGCGTGTTTTTCAGACAAGTATCCGAGCCCCGTGGGTCGTAGAACATGGTGTCCGCACGTGGACAGTTACTTCTATGCCGAAATATTTCGAAGTTTCGGCATGAATTTAAGTAACAGAAAGCACTTTTCAAATGCCTGATCTTCGTTAGATCACTTTAGCCTGACAAGAAGTAAAATATGGTAATTAATACCCTACTGAGCGTATTTCAGTAAACGTGTTAGTGCACTGTGATAAGGTGCGAGTCACTTCCAAGTGTCGAAACCGCTGAGACGTGATGATAGGAATCCAAATAATTAAGGAATTTCGCTGGCTCTGATTTCTAACGCATTGCTGTGTATAAAAAAACATACTTCGCACGCAGACTCTGCTGTTAAGCTATTTTTCTAAGGAAAAAGTGGACTTTCAGGTGAAGATTGGCGTTTCGCATGAGAAAGGGAATTCAATGTTAATAAAAATTACGTTAATCCAACCAAGTGTCTATTCTTACGTGAGGAATTAATAAGGAAATTAGGAAGGAATCACGTAAACAGGGATCTTGGAAAGTGACTATACTGCTTGTGCATCGTGCACTCCAAAGTCATCTATATTAGAAAATTTACGGAATGGTGGATCAGGTCACCACAGCGGCAGCCGCAAGGTACGTAAACTTATCGTTTTACGAGCTTGTACGTACTTTGGGGGAAGAAATGAGGACAACAGGAACAATTCGAGAGTTAATTAAGCATTTAGAGTAACTAACGACATGATTATGGCGATAGAATGAGCACAATACCAATAAAGACGGACAAACATGCTCTAACTAGCAGGATAGCAACATTATTCGTTTGATGCCCAAAACTACTAATTGCTGTCAGGGGCAGCCGCATTTATCTAACCTTCCTAGAAAATGTCATTGGAACAATGCAAAAATATCTGTTTGCATTTGCGAGACATCATAAGAAAGTCGGTTATAGGCGTTTATATACAATATGCTTTTCAGTATTTAAAAAAACAAAATTTCTGGTCATTTTGGAGTATTTTTTCTAGCAATAAGATATGATGTAAAGGTCATCCTGACACAGATTCAGGTGGTAAGGTCTTCTAATTATGTCATCAGGAACGATGGT